>QLOS01003521.1:0-23269 GCA_003313725.1 Russula sp. MG48 | reverse complement strand
CACCCACCTCGCGCTGCCCAACTTCGTCGGCGTGCCCCCCGGCGCGCACGAGGTGCCCACCAAGGCCGTGCCCAGCCTCGTCGCGCTCGACTCGAGTCCCGGCCTTGCGGTCGCGCTGGCCCAGGGCCGCCCGCTGCAGCGCGTGACGCTGCGCATTGCGAGCACGCTGTACGACGGGTTGCGCCCGGCCTTGCTCTTCGGGACTCTGGGGAGCCAGCTGAAAGAGCTGGTGCTGGTGCTCGCGCCGGACGTGGATGCGCGGACGCGAGGGCGGTTATTAGGCGCGCTGTCAAACACGGGTGGGGGGCTGGAGGTGCTCGAGCTGCGCCTAGAGGGAACTTCTGATGAGGTAAGTTGTTCGTCTCGTTGCTTCTGGCGTTGCGTTGATCGCGGTGTTTGTGCGGCGCGGCTTCAGGTCTCGCTGCAAGCGCTGTATAAACAAGTGGGTACGCTGTTACCAAAGGTACAAGCGCTGCGAACTCTTCGCCTACGGGCTACACCCGCAACTAGGACTGCTGAGGCGGAAGAAGGGCCTTCGCGGCTCGCGGTGTGGACGCGACCTCCACTGGGATCGGCATTACGCTGTATCGTATTCCCTTCTGGCGCTTGTTGGGAACTCGCGCATGGGGAGTGGATGCGTTTCAACTAATTCAACGAACGCCCCTTCTCTGTTCCTTGTTTTCTGTGATTTCTTCATTGCTTCATCGCTGTATCTTCCTGCTATCTCACAGTCCTTCTACCACTCATTACTACTTCCAAGAGGACGGTGTAGGTTTCCAAGTTCACGTACCCCTACTAAAATTTGAAACACGGTTCGAAGTACGGCCGATCGTTTTTCCTTCTCGCACGTACGTTACTGGATAACGCTCGCTTAAGCCGCCTCTAGTTTTCATCATAAAACTCACATACATTACCTCGCCCCGTGAATACACATGGACACGCATTGAGGCATCCAGTGGTGACCGTACAGGCAGCTGGCCCTGAATATTTCTTTTTCCTAGTGAAATAAGCTTCTCATCATGCGCGGCTATCGAAGCCTAAAATTTGAAGTGCGTGCAAACACGGCCAAAGAGACGCGTCGCGATCGGATTATCCAATTTATTTGTCGCCACGGTGCTGGTACCGTCCCAGTGTCTTATATAAAAACTAGTCGCCGTTGGTTCACATGGATTCGTCTTCTTTGCCCATTACCGAGATGTCTCCCACCATTCAGAAGCCCGCGCCCGCGTTCACTGTCACTGCTCTTGTCGAGGGTGCCTTCAAAGAGGTCTCGTTGTCCGACTGCCTCGGAAAATGGTACGTACGCGCATTTACCCTAGTGATCCTCTGTAGCCTGACGCGTCGACCTATAGGGTGATTCTCATGTTCTACCCTCTGTACGTTCGTTTCAAACTCCCCGCCAAGGGCCTCTCTGATGTTCTTTCCTCAGCGACTTTACCTTTGTCTGCCCGACCGAGATCCTCGCGTTCAACGACGCGCTTCCAGACTTTGCGCGCTTAAACACCACTGTTCTCGGTGTGTCTCTCACCTGCTCTCCGTGCCACGGAGCGGATACTGACTTGACTCCCCCTAACGTGCAGCGATCTCGACCGACTCTGAGTACTCTCACTTTGCCTGGGCACAGCAGTCCCGCGCTGAGGGGGGGCTCGGACCCAACTTGCAAATCCCGCTGCTGGCAGACCGTAACATGCACGTGGCACGCGACTACGGGTGCCTGATCGAGGACAAGGGGATCACGTTCCGCGCGAGTTACCTGATCGATCCGAATGGCACGCTCCGCCAGATCACGATGAACGACTTGCCCGTCGGTCGGTCGGTGGACGAGGCGCTCCGTCTCGTCCAAGCGTTCCAGTTTACCGTGAGTTCCTTTTTTTTTTTTTTTCACCTGTCTTGTGATTGGTTGACGCGATGCGGTGCGCGCGTGTGTGTGGAAAGGACAAGCACGGAGAAGTGTGCCCTGCCAACTGGAAGGAAGGCGGGAAGACCATCCGGGCGGATCCTACTGCGAAACTCGAATACTTTGCCGAGGCCGATGGCGCGCACGAAAACGGCAAGGTGAATGGCACCAAGCGCGCGCGCGTCGACTAGAAAGTAAATCTTATTCCTCGGCCGGAGGAAGGACCCCGTGGGTGGGTCGGAGGGGATCTAGACATAGACGCCAGAGACACTGCATAGATCGCGCTTACCGCATGCCCAACCAAAGTACCCATCCATTTCTACTGTCTATACCGTATAATGCTATTGCTGTCCTCCCGCCTCTACTATCATGACATCAATGGGGAGTTGCAAAATTTTCAGCAAAACGTGAATAGGAAGCGATGCGCTGCACCTTTTTTCAATCGGATTTTTGGGACAGACACTACTGTATAATCTCTGAACTAGATGGCTATAATGCCAGAATTTGAAGAGAGCGTGAAGTAAACGTCTCGGAGGAAAGCTGGCGAGCTGGTCGATCGTCAACTACGGCCTCGTGTTTGGCGACTCGGTTTACGACTGGAACTTGAAGAGCGTTTGCGTGTGGTTTTGTAGGGCGCGTATACTTGGTGGCTCGAGCATGATCAGTGCGGCGTGATGTGCTCTGGCAGCACCCTTGTTGGTGCGCTGTCATCGCCGTTCCTGTAGATTAGATGATCTTAAGTACAAAGAAAACATACTAGTACGTGCAAGCTCGGGAGGCAACGCCTCCCGAGCTCGTGTTGGCACATCGTAGGGGTTGTGGTTCTCGTGTCACGGAAGACATACTGTAATTCCGAAAGGCGAGGGCTCCTGGGCCGCTATGTGATTCGATGTCCCCGCGCACGCAGCCTCGCTCCATGTTGAATCTGCCGACCCCTCTCTGGCAGAGTTGTCACGATGGACGTGAAAGATGGTACAGCATGCCAGTGACTCGGATAGCCGGATGGGTTGCCAGTTCGTTCGCCATCTCCGATCTCAGGTCTCAAGTACAGTACGTAGTACGCGCTGCCATCGGACTTGGCACATATAAGGAAGATAATACTCATGGCAGGGTAGTGTAACTTGTACTCATGCTCAAATCAGGGAACGTGTGGGAGCCAATCACGGTCGATAACGGCACAACAAGCGCGGAGTAATATACCTTACGAAGATGCATCACTACACGCATACAGTACACATGTTGACCCCAGCGTGTCCGAGCCTGTCCTATCCATTACGAGGCACGGCGAGGTTTGTGTCCCTCTCAAATGACGCTTCAATGCTAATGCCCATACGCTATCAGAGGCTCATCATTGTCATGACGTTCACTAGTAGTATCGTTATGGCGAGATTCTGAGATGGGGGTGTAGCGCAGGAGTTCCCGCGCCAGTGAGTTCAAAGAGAAAAAGGTTAGACAACAAAATGGATGAAGACACAGCCGCTGAGGTGAGTGCGAACCAGCCGCGTCGACCAACAGGTTATCAGAGGGTTTAGGGAACAAGATCGACTTCTCAAAGCGAAGACTCCAAGGCGTATGACGGCGCGGCGGCTCGGTTCAACATCAAGGGGCTAAGCAAGGCGAAGTCGAGTTGAGGAGACTGGGGAGAAGTTCACATGGCACGCGCGAAGAAGAGGAATGGGGGAATGGCTCCAAAAGCGAGAGCTTTCTCGCTAGGAGGCCTTTTGGGAGGTTTATATAGGGCGCGAGTGTCTATGCGAGCTTTAACAAGTTACAGTTGTCAGAAAGCAGTAAGGATCAGGGATGTGAAACGATGGCGACGGCAGGAGACCCTGCTCACGCGGCGAGGTAAGTCAGCTGTAAGCCTGAAAAAGGGGGAAAAGGGATGCCGAGAAGCAGAACGAACGGGGTTTGTCATATACAGGTTTAGGACGCGTGCAGAACAAGAGGAGAGTCAGTAAAGAGGCAGGGAGAGCGGGTAGGCAAGGTAGAGTAGATCGAGACTTGAACCAGAGCAATAAAAAATGAGAAACTAGGTGCAAAGGGGTTCGTCGGGGAAGGGGTTCGGTATCGGCAGCACAGGGACGAATCTGGATGGGGCTTCATGCAGGGGGAGATTGGCGTATGGACGAGTTGGGACGAAGGTGATACAAGCAGATTAGATTGGCTCAGATTGGTGTCGAGGGTGCCCAGAAGTGCTCGTTACGAGCGCAATGGCCGTGCCCACCTTACAGGGGGGAGAACCCACGAATGAAAGAAGTCGCCAAGTGAAGTGACGCGCCCCAGCCTTCATGCCTTTCTGATCGATGGCACATCATCCCTCCACGTGTTAACGAACGCACCGCGTGGATCCGTGTGTCAAGACAGTCTTGGGAAATCCTCGAAGAACATCTATTGATCCGCCAGGGTTTGTGGCGAAACGGCGTTCAGTTTCTGCACAACAGCCTGTCTGTGTGTGACCGAGCACAGCGTGCATGTGTACCTCCTCGTGGTGTTCCGTGTGGAGGAAAATGAGAGGGAAGATTTCGGCGCTCCGGTGCGGGGTTCCTCATCTCGTACCCCATATAGCATACCCACGGAGCGGAAGCGGTAGCGTGGCAAGAAAAGGCACCAGCTATCCGATCCCGGCTGTAATCCATCGATCGATTGTCTCTTGTACTTTGCCTTAGGCGCGACTCCCGCGGTTTGTGTTCAGGATTTCATCGACAGTTGGGCCTGCAAGGTGGGGAAACACGGTGCGTAATCTGGACACCAGTTCGAAGCTGATCGAGAAAGCCTCCGATATATATATACGCAACGGGGCAAAGCAAACCAACCGAGACAGAACACTACTACAGGCAAAAGTAAATCCAAGAATAAAGGGTACACCCCCCCAAAAAAACTACAACCACACCAGCTTCTCATGTCCTCGATTTCGACTTGCCCGCTGGGAGTCGGCACTGCTCCCTGCTCCCTTTCTTCGACGACTTGGGAAACATCTGCTTGATGATCTGCGAAAACGGCGTCCCGAGGTCCTTGCCGGTCTCCAGGCAGTGCTCTTCCCACACCTTGAACTCTTCGTGCACGCGGTTGGTCTCGCGGCGCTTGAGTTCAGCCTCGTCCGGTGTCACGTTGGTGCACGCGCTGGGTGGGTTGTTGCGGTGCCGCCAGAGGGCATCGCCGCGTGCAAAGAAGTCGCCGCAGTGGTTGCAGAACGAGAAGTCCACCGGGTGCGCCTCCGTCGTATCGCAGTGCCGCTTGAAACCTTCCCAGTCGCGGAACCCTGCGCCGGGGCAGAGCCGGCACTTCAACACGCAGACGGACCCGCGCTTCCAGTCCGCCTGCGCCGCCGCCAGTAGGGTTTGGTGCCTCTCCTTGAGGCTTGTCGAGATCCGGAAGAGATCGCCCTCTCCCTGTTCCTCTGGCTTGTTGTCCTCCGCGCTGTGGTCCTCCACCTGTTGTTGCACCGTGTTGCTGTAGTAGTGCCACGTTCCTCCTTCCACTCTCTCCTCGATCCAAGTCAGCTCTTCTGGCACAGTAGCCCCCGCCAATTCCTGTTGGACACTTGGCCCCGGCAGGAACTGATGGTAAACTCCTTGCGCTTTTGTGGCCGCGAGCCTCCCCGCTCCACGTCCCGCTGCCTTGGATTTACTATTTTGCCTTGTCTGGGTCCTGGTAGCGGGCTTGCGACGGGCCCTGCTTGTGGACCCTACCACCCCCAAGACCCCATTCGTCGCCATCTTGGCTTTGCCCTTCTTGCGCGGGCGTGGCTCCTGGCTGTCGTCAGCCCGCGGGTCCTCTTTGTCATAGGTGTCCTCTGCATGGCGAGGGCGTTTGCCGAGGGCCGTCCCTGGGGCTGCCTGCATGTGGGCGGTGGACGACATCGCTGGAGGCAGCCCGGCAGTGGCATCCGCACCAAGTGAGGGCGCGGACAGCTCCGCAGACAACCACTCCGCCAGATACCTGCGGCCACCAGTGTCAGCAAAGGCGAACGTGTGGCTCCTATAAGCTGGGAGGGGAGCGGAGGAAGATACTCACGATGTGGTCCCCACAAGGCTGGGGTGATCGAAGAAGTGCGCACCGTGGTCTGGTGCGACCTGTCCTTCAAAGCCTCCGACGCTCGCGACGTAGCCGGGCGTCGTGCCCACGACTTGACCTGGCTCGAGAAGCCAGGCTAGCTCGGCCTGGGAGCTGGCCGGTGCTTGTCAGGTCTGTCAGCACGGAGAATTCTTAGGTCTCAAGGTGAGCTGAGACCTTGAACTCGTGTCACTAGTATTCACATTGTATACGGCAAGAGTCGGGTATGTGGGCGAAGGGATAACCTCGGCTCAGGAGGCATCGCTCAGCGGCGGTGCGAGGGAACTTGTGTCTGTGAGAGCTTTAGGCTAGGTGGACATCAGAGATCACGGCCGAAGGAAGACCGAAACCTAAACCTACTAGGGGTTGGTATCAATTATTCTACAGTTGTGCTTGCAAGCACAGTGTTGGTGGTGGGGATGCAGTGGCAATGGGTGGCAATATAGACCTTGCTTGCAGCAAGGTAACTTTCCTGGGCCATTCTGGTAGAGATCAATGAGGGAATGTCACGCAAATCCACTGAATATCTAAATTATGTACTGAATACCCTGCCCTGTGGGGTGCAATGCCAGGTTCAGCCGAGACCACTTTCCTCTGAATTTGCACATTTTTGTACAATGACCACGAAATCACAAGGCAAAAACATTCAATCCTCCCATTTTCTTGTGAGATCCTTCAACTATTACCATATAGTCTATTGCAGAAAAGGAGGATCAGCTCAGAAGACCTTCCGATTGCTTAAAAAAGCATATTTTGCAGCTCCCCCCCAGTTTGCAACTCCCCACACGTGTGTTGGCCCGAGGGACTTTTTCGTTCGAGCTCATGGACGAGTAGATCTGCATCAGCGCGCCTAAGCGGTCTTTGCATATAAATGAGACGAGTAAAACAAAGAGCAATTGCGCACGACATGATGCATGCTGTATTGTACATGATCGCTTACCTTGCCTATCACTCTGCATGGCCCATCTCTCGCTCGCGCTTCCACTTGTCGTAGCACTCTAGTGTGACGCTCGCCAAGAAGCAAGGTATGCTCTGCTCAATCTCGACCCAATTCCGCATCAGCTGCGGCAGCTCCTGCGGGCCCCCCTGACCCTGCGCGACGAGCTGCATGCGCGCCGCGCCCGCGCCCGCGCCGTTGCCACCACCGGCGGAAGTCCCCGCCGACCCCTTGCCGTCCCGCGCGGGCTGGAACACGAACGCGGCGCCGAGGTCGTACTGCGACGTGACGCGCACCTGGCCGTTGTCGTAAAACGCGAGTTTGACCCCGAGGATCGCGGAGAGCGCCTCGCGGAACTCGGCCGTCTTGGCGGCGAAGACCTGCCGCAGCCGGAGCATCCGCTTGTCCTTTTGCTTCAGCTCGTCCTCGAGCTGCGCCTTTTCCTGGCACACGGCCTCCCAGCTCGCGCGGGGTACCAGCGCGGCGCCGCCACCGGGTTCGGCGTCGGCGTCGGGTTCGGGTTTGGTGGCGGCGGGGGCGTTGATGGTGGTGGAGTCTTTGGGGGGTGCGCGGGCGCCTTCTGCGTCGAGCGTTGCGAGTCGGCGTAGGAGCGCCGCGTTCTCCTCTTTGAGCCTGTCGAGCGCAGCCTGGCGCAAGTCTGCCCAGTCCTGCGCTGGATTCGCGCGCAACGAGAGCACGCGCACGCCCGGCGGGACGTGTCTCCCCGCGCCGATCTCTCCGCGGAGGTCGAAGAGGGTCTGCTCGAGCTCTTCGATCTTATCTCTGTCCTTCTCCGCCGCTTGCTCTTTCTCGTCCAGTGCTGGGGTGACAAGTCAGTTGACGGTGGAAAAACATTTTTTTTACTGGAGAGGAGGACGACTTGCCTCGGCGCGCTTCTTGGAGCGCGAGCTTTTCGTCGGCTAGTTCGTCGCGCAGGGCTTGTAGGCCCGAGCCTTGGTTGAGCGCGGGCCGCTTGGCGAGCTCTTCGATTTCCGTCTCGAGCGTGTGTATATGCGCCTTGTACTCGCCCACCACCGCCTCGAGCTCCTTGACGTGCTGTTCCCTCGCCTGGTCCAGATGTCCCGTGCCCTGCGTAGCTTCTTCGCTTACGTAGCTCGCCTACTCATACGTAGCAGATGGGTCAACGGAAAGAGACACCAAAAGGGGGAACGCACGTAAAGCGCCTGGAGGAATCCGGCCTCCCGCTCCGCGAGCGCAGCAGCGCGCTCGGCCCTCGTTGCACGGTCTTCCGCGGCTCGAGTGACTTGAAGGAGCGCATCGGCGGTGGCGCGAGCGTCTACCTCGCGTGCCTGTGCATCGGCAAGTTCCGCCTCGCGTTGGCGCAGGGCCGCGCGGTCCGCGCCGTGTGCTTCGAGAAGGTGCGCGTGTTCTCGACGCAATGCTGACAGACTCTGCGTGATCGAGACGGGCGTCGCGGCGTGGGTCTCGGGCACCACGTCCCTCGCACTAAAGAGAATCCATGAAGTCCACGTTTAAAAGAAAACAGAAGGGAAGAGTTGGGCGCATACCTTGCATCACGTTCGGCGCGTGCTGCCTGCAACTCGCCCTCGAGGCGCACGACGGTCTCGCGTAATTCGTCCGTGGCGGCCGCGCGGCGTTTCAGCGCGAGATTCTCCTCGCGCAACACCTCGACGGACCTGTGGCG
The DNA here is from genome assembly GCA_003313725.1 of Russula sp. MG48. Lineage (NCBI taxonomy): Eukaryota > Fungi > Basidiomycota > Agaricomycetes > Russulales > Russulaceae > Russula > Russula sp. MG48. The sequence goes on along the minus strand of QLOS01003521.1, from coordinate 14,716 downwards.
CTCGCGGAGGGCACTCAGCTCGGCCGTCGCACGGGCATGGGCGGCCTCAAGGTGCCGCGTGTGTTCTGCCTGGTGCGTGAGCTCGGCGCGCAGCACGGACCAGCTTGCCTCTTCCGCTTGGCGCCGCGTAGTGTCAGCTTGCGTGGCCGCCTGGGCATCAGCCGCGGATTGCAGGCGCAGAACCTCGGCGCTGTGAGATGTGGCCGCTGCATGCGCTTCACGCAGCTCAGAGGAGAGGGATTCGACCTGGCGCTCGTGGGCGGTGAGCTGTGCGGCTTGCGCGACGAGCTTTTGGGATGTGGAGTGTGAGAGGGCGTCGTATTTGTCTTGAAGATCGGCATGGTCCTCTGTCAGCGTGTTCAGCGCAGAGCGCAGGGAGCGGACGTCCTGGTCTGCTTTCGTCTGGACGACGTAGGTTCACGTTAATATAAGAGAAATGACAGCCCTGCCACACACCTTTTCTTCCTCGCGCTCACTTGAGACGCGTTCTTTCTCCTCTCTCTCTTCTTGTTCACGCTCAGCAAGCCACCGACGGTCAGCCTCTAGGCGCTCAATAACCGTGTCGCGCTCGCGGAGACGCGTTTCGAGCTGGATGCGGGTGGTCTCTGCAGCAGCAAGCTTGCGCTCGATGGCCGCCTGAGAAAGGGTAGAGCTCAGTGCTTGTGCACGCTGTTGCCGCTTTGCCGTTGAGAGTTGTGGATCTGTAGCAGCTAAGTTGTAATCAAAGGCATGAGCAGTATCTATGAAAGGGACGAACCACGCTCGAGCTCTGCAGCGAGTGAGTCGCGTTTTGAAGTAGTTGTGGCAGTGTTGTTGCTACTCTGATTCCTGAGTCTTGCCTGTGGTCGTTTAGGCAAAGTGACTTTCCTTGAACTCATGTCTTAACACACCCGTGACAAGTCAGCCCCGGTCAAAGCATAGTTTATGTTTGTGACACCCACAGACTGTCACGCTGTCACTTCTTCGCAGTCGACCGTCCTTTTGGGCGCTTCTACACAAATTCTCCACTTTTCCGCGTCTCGAGATGGCCTCAGCTTCAGATTATTCTTCGGATTCAGAAAGTGATACTCCAATCGCAAAGAAGAAAAGGTCCACGGGTGCAAAGCCGGAGAGTGACGACTTTTCTTTCAAGAACGTTCTTAGACCACCACGGTCTACCACATACACCGCGCAGGCCCTCTACGGTAGGGAACTCTGTTAAGTCACCACTCTACTCCGCAAAGCTTACATTGCGGTTAGACCAAATAGTTGAAGGTGTAATTGACTTGGATCCTCATTACCAACGCGGTGTGTTCGTTCTACTACCCGCCTCTTTCCAGCTAAACCCTTCCTTCCGACGGTAGATGTCGTCTGGTCCGAAATCAAGCAGATTGGGCTAATAGACTCCGTATTTCGCAACTTCTACATCCCCCCTATCATCTTCGGTAACATTTCTCACTTCTCTATCATCCTTACTGCTTATATGCGTGCGTAGCTGTATCTCAGTCGCCCGATGGCACCGAAAGGCGAGTTTGTATCGATGGGAAGCAACGCTTGACCTCAATACAAAAGTATGCCCTTTACTTAGCTACCTCTTTCCCCGTTAACGTTCGATTCTCAGGTTCATGGATGGCTTGGTAGGTCCCTCTCCAATGTACTCCGCGTCACATGTCAATCGTAGCTTCACCCACAGATTTACCGTACGTCCTTCTCAATCCGCCAGCTGCACTCAGCTTCCTAATACTTCCTCCGTTGCTGCATGTAGATAAAGACGAGTTGATTAAAGTCAATTGATTCTATCTATCCCGAACTAATGCATTACAGTGATAGCAAGAAAAAGTACTGGTACAAACAGAAAGCGGGAAAACCCGGAAAGCAACTGCCAGCCAAGTACAAGCGAATGTTTGCAAACAAGCAAATCGTCTGTATCGAGTACATGGAGATCTCTGAAGATGACGAGCGGGAGATATTTCGGGTGCGCCAGGACCATATACGACTTGCTTTCGCGCGATATTCATACCCTATATTCTCAGCGTGTACAACTGGGTATGGCGCTCAATTATGCCGAGAAGATGAAGGCGGAGGCCCCCACTCCACGGCAGACACTCGTGCACGAACTCGTCGCTGAGTTTGGGACGCCACTCCGCTCGCTCGGCTTCAACGACCGCCGTGACGCCGCGTTCCGCTGGGTCGCCCAATCCCTCCAGACAATTCTTGACCCCCGCCCCCTCATCAAACGCACGACGACGACCACCTCACAACAGACGACATGGCTAAAGGACACCGCACCACTCGACCCGGCATGGAAGAAGCGTGTGCAACACACGTTCAAGCTACTCGTCGATACACTCAAAGCATATCCGGACTGTCTCAAGGTGACCCGCGGCCCTGCAACAATAGCACCAATAGACCTCGTGATGATGGTTTTGCTCGTGTTCGAGTTCCAGGACAAGCTGTCGGCGTCACGGCTTGCGGATGCGTTGCGCGCGCTACGCATGTCGGCACGCAAGGAGACAAAAGATTTGATGTGGAAGTCGGAACACATGGGCTACTACCTCGTGTTTTTGGATCATCTGGAGAGGTTGGGTGAGGCAGTTCTGGGGTCGAGCAGCGCGCAGGATGCGCAGGTCCCAATGGACGTCGACCCACCTGCGAAGCGGCAGAGGACTGGCGGTGCGTGCCCATACACTCTGAAGGCGTATGAGAGTACTTACATTCCGGAATAGATCATTCATCCGCGCCAACCACTCCAGCACAATCTCAGCCCCCGCCCCCACCGCCACCAACGCGGACGACAAGCACCTCCCAACGGACATCGACTAGTTATAACTCGCAGTCGCAGCCACAGCTACACCCATCCCAACCTACGACGCTGCGCCCGATGGTGATCGTCCCGCCATCGCCCTCCTCCGCGTCCATTCCAGCACCAACACCTACCTCGCGCATGTCCGCAAATTCCCAGTCCGGTGTCGCGCCCTCCCCAACTTCCACATCGCACCCCTCGACGAGACTGTCAGCACTGGACTCCACGTTCAGCGCGTTCTCTGCACAGCCACTTGCAAAAACCGACCGCCTCGCGGCTATGCGTGCGGCCAAGGCGGCCATACAGGGCGCACAACAGCAGCAGCCGCCGCAGCCGCAATTACATGGATCGCATGCGCTGCCTCCCCGACCGGCACAAGCGCAGCTGCCCCGCGCAACGGCGAGTACGAGCGCCAACTGGCCGGCGACGCCTATGAACGGCAGTGCTGGTGGCAGTTCTAGCGGAGGGATCGGAGGTGCTAGTGGCGGCAGTGTTGGAGGGCGAAAGTAGTAGTAGTCGTGGGCGTCAGTGCTGTAGTATGTTGTAGATATGATTGGAGGACATAGAGAAATGTTTGGTTGGATGTCATAGGGGGGACCGAGATGAGTGCGGCTAACGTATGAGCGTATTCAGAATTGGGCGTCTCGTACTTGCGCCGCTACTAAGTTACCATATACAGCAACCCCGTGACCCTCAACTTCACCATGTCCGAGTCGACTTGTCCGTATCGTTGTACAGAATTTGCAGTCAAAGACGCATTATTCTTATAATGTACATTTTGGCCGTAGGCCCAATAATTCTGAGAGCAGAGGCTAACAGGAAGATAGACGCCTCGTAGGCGCCTCGTCCCTTTCTAGGCCGAGCTCAACACCATCCTATGGGCATGAGGCCTCCATGAGGCCTGTCCGCTTCAAACTTCAACCACATCCTCATCGTTACTCACCTTCTTGACATGTCCGATTACTTGCCTACCACCACTTATCTCCCACCGATCAAGGGGTTTGGACAACGTGCACCAGGTTGTGAGTCGCAGAGTTCTCGATCCCTGTTCTTTCACTGTGACCAACTGGCGAATCGATAGGGCTCACCAGGGAGATGCCACACTCACCTATCCATACCCTCAACAATGACGCGCTTCTCCACGTATTCTATCTCTATCGACTAGACATTCCGGATGTATATTGTCGGGATGGCGGGATCAAGAGTGATTGGCGCGGCCAACTTTGGTGGTACAAGTTGGCGCATGTTTGCCGACGGTGGCGGTATGTAATACTTGCATCGCCATCACGGCTAGATCTTCGTCTTCTATGCACCGATGGCGTGCCTATAGCGAACATGCTGGCACATTCACCACCCTTGCCACTCGCCATCAAGTATGATGAGGCGGCTGAGGAAGATGAAGAGGATATTTTACTCGCGCTTGGGCACAGTGATCGTGTGCATTCTATTTTCCTTCGATTACCATCTCAGAAATTGCGGAAGATCATCCCAACTTTAGATGGGCAATTCCCAATCCTGGAACTTTTGTATATCTGGCCTCGGATCGAAGACGATACAAGCTTTGTCCTTCCCTTTCCCAGAACATTTCAAGCTCCGCATTTACGCCGCCTCTCTCTGTTGCACGTTGCCCTTCCGATTGGATCTCCATTCCTCACGACCGCCGTGGGCCTCGTCGCTCTCAGGCTTACGGATATCCCGCCATCCGCCTACTTCCCCCCCAATTCTTTACTCACGCGGCTTTCACTCATGCCCCAACTGGAGGACCTGGACATTGAATTCTACTCTCCTCTTCCCAACCGTGATGTTGAAAGACAACTATTGGATACTCCGATCACGACGCATATCATACTTCCTAACCTTCGCTGGTTTTCATTCAAGGGTGTCAGTGCTTACCTGGATGGCCTTCTTCCTCAGATCAGTGCCCCTGTCCTCGAGTGGTTCGACATTGAGCTTTTCAATCAACAGACCTTCACCGTCCCACATCTCTTGCAGTTCATGGGCACACCGGAAACCCTCAGCTTTAGCGTCGTTCGGCTCGATTTCTACAATGACATCGCTCTGTTGATGGCGTTCCCACCTGAAGGACAGAGGAGCTTATTCTTCACGGCGTTGATCATGTGCAGTCACCTTGACTGGCAGGTATCATTCGTAGCACAGATTCTCTGTGCACTTCACCCCGTACTCTCTGTTGTGGAGGAAGTCACGCTCAACCACGTAGAGCACGATCGATCGTCAGAGTGGCACAACGAGGTTGACCGCACATTGTGGCGCCAACTTCTCAGACCACTCAACAGTTTGAAGACTCTTTGTGTGCAAAACTCTCTCGTTGGCAAACTTGTTGGTTCTCTACAAAGTGAGGATGGAGAGCCACCGCTGGAGCTCCTTCCTAACCTGGAAGAGGTTGGATATTCTGGAGGAGGCGATGCTCGGGACGCACTTACCCCATTCATCAATGAACGGCAGGTAGCGGGCCACCTTGTGAACCTGACCGTGGTCGATCATTCAAGGTTTTCGCGCAAGATGCGGCTATAAGCCAGGAAATGTGGGGAGCGCTGCAGCGAGCGGCTAGATCGACCGTGATATTTGGAACACAGTATGCCGTTATCCATCTGTTCGTCTCCCACTAACACCCATACCAATGCTAGTTCTTGTCCTCATCAAGAGCATGAACATCCGAGTTATCGAGGCGATCGCGACACCAAACTTCATCGCTATCACCCACCTCTTCGTTTCCATTCCATCTCCGCACACTCTTCCTTTGCTTTTTCGCTACCCCTTCCCACCCGCTTTCCTCAATGCTCGCACAAATCATGTGTACATCCTATCTATTCTCATTCTTGTTTGAGGTAGAATGTCATTTCACCCTCATGTATGTACATGTATACTACGGCTACTATGTTTTTTTGCCTTGCGTAAACGCGCGCCTCGTATGTAGCATAGGACGATCGCTCTGGTGTCCGCTCTGTAGAGTAATAAAGCTCCCCCTGCGTGAAGCACGATGTTGTCGAGATTCAAGTTGTCCTACAACGACAAAAGGCGCGGAGCCACTAGGTGCCCTTCTTCGGTGGCATACACCACTTCCGAGGGATGTGAGGATGCCACGCCGTACAGATGCAAAGCGTCGATATCTAGGATGGAAAGGACTATACTGGCCTCGACACGCCTCCCAGTAATCTTCGGTTTAGTCGTCAAAGTGTACCAATGTCAAGTTCTCCTCGATCCGGCGGATCTGCTGACTACAACACGCTGGGCGCGTCACCTTATACTGCTTCGCCACATTGGCAGTAGTGGGGGTCGTTGGATTGAGGTCGATGGCGGGTGTTGTATTCGCAAGTGAAGATGTGGCCCGTGAGGAGTCGGATGTCCGTTATGAAGATGGGCCCGGGGAAGTTAGTCAAACCTTGGGACGAATGGGGCTAGCTTACCGTCCGCAGGAAAACTGAGCGCAAGGTATGTTTGGGTGCTTCCCGCCAGCTGGTTTGCCATTGGGATATGGCTTCCTTGTGCATTGATGCGTGAAGATGGGCTTTCGTTGGGGGAGGTGGAGGGAGGTTGGGCGTTTGGTGGGCACACGTGGCTGCGATGACTTTGAGACAGCAAACTGGGCGGACGCCCTTGCTGATGGGACTCTAGCTGATGGTAATTTTTGGGGGGGAAGGTCCTGTTGAATAAGTTAGCGAGGGTGAGGACGAGGTTGGAGAGGCGAGGCGAGAGGTCTTCGTGGTTGCGGCCTGCGCACATGTTTTGTGTGAGGATTTTGATTTGCGGTTGCTGTGTTGTTGTGATTGCGAGGGCGATGGGTTGGGTAATGGCTTCTATGGCTGCATCCGAGTCGGTGGTGTCAGCGCCTTGTTCTATTGCCTTGGTCAAGTGGCCGGCTTCCCATCCTTTGTGGTAAGTGACGCATGAAGCTACACTCACCGGAGTACCCTCGAAGGCGCTGGGGCAGGAGCTCTGGCAGAAGATGAGGAAGGCATTGTTCCGGATGTTGTTTGCTGCGCGGGCTATGTCCTCAGCTAGGCGTTTTCTGTCTTCACCGCGTGGGATGATGTGAAAACCCCGTATAGACTTGGGAAAGAGAATCCCCACTGAATGAAATCTTATACTGTAGTACAGGATGCGGGATATCCACGAGGTCTGTGTTTTCTCCTTCCTCCCTGTCAACCTTTCGGCGCCACTGCTGAGACGAGTGTATGCGTGGCGAAGGTGATAAGAAAGGATAATATCAGCGCAGAGAGAGACGGATGGTGCGAAAAGGGTATCACAATCCAGAGCACGGCAAGCAACGCTCTGTAACCGGGGGTCCGGGACGCCAAGTTGGCGGCGACAGGCGAACTGAACAGGCAAAGTATGTGACCGATACGGTCAGTCTGTGGAGCGTTCTGATTGGCTGGCGAGGCATGGAATTGGTTGATGGTGTCGTGATAGGATAGCCGTTCCAGGTAAGCGTGTCATCGATAGCAGATTCAGATTCCTTCAGTCATTTGTGAACCACAGAAGCGCTAAGCTCTGTGAGTTTCTCCCGGGCCCGAAGTGGTGGCGATCCGTCCCGATTCGGTACAGTCTTACGTCACTGAATATGACCGCATGAGGCGGCGTCTTCCCTTGTCAGGACCGAAGCAGATCGCCCATTCGACTCGAAATCTTGACACTTCTATTTCCCACGCATTATCCTTGATGACTTAGGCTTCTTCGTTACCCTCAGAGTCTGTGGTTATATGCGCAGGCAGACCAAGGTGAGCTAGATAAAACCAGCTCACCCTCTTGAGACGGTGAGACCCACGGGAGCACAAGCAGATGTTCGCAGATTGAGTAAGCAGACTTTCCCAAGAAACCTTGGCAGATTATGTGCGGGAGATATCCAGGTACGCTGTGACTACCTCTGAACCCCCATTTTTATGGCATTCACACTGTCTGTTCCCGGTGCACCCAAATCCTAACTATAGCAGAAAATGATGCCAGATGCCCTCACGCCGCAGCCAACACTCGTTCATGGGGCTCATCGTTGAGTTTGCGATGCCTCTATGCTCTCTCGACTTCAACGACCGGCGTGACTCCACCTTTCGCTGCGTTATGCAGTCCTTCTAGGAAGTCTCCGACAGACGTCTCGTCACGAGTGCACCACTACCACAACCCTGCAACGGACTTGGTGACTCTAGATACCACATCGCTCGACCCAGGTGGAGAGGGCACGTACGGCAAACATACAAGTTCTACTCTCGACCCGCTTGTCGTACATCCCATCGAAGTGTCCCCGTGGTGGAGGGGTACGCCCCACCCTGGGTTTGGTTCGTTCGGGTAAAGTCGTGTTGTCTTTCCCTTACGTCAGTCGTGTATTCATGTCATTCCCTTTGCCCCTCCCATAGCAATACCGCAGCATTACCGCTGTTTGACCTCGGAATGACGGCCCTGCTCTTGTGTAAGTTCCACACCTGGTGGAATATCTGATACAGACGATGGAATACGATGTCGTCTTTCTGGTGGGTTGGAGAGACAAGGCAAGGTACCGCGGCCAAGGATACGCAAGTCACGATGGACGCGGACTTGTCCTCCAGGACGGGCGGTGTGTCCCTTTGAGTTTGACAAGCAGAATTAGGATATTCACATACCACGATAGATTATTCACCAGTTCCGCCGCCCACCCATGGACCATCTGTACACCTGCGTCCAGCAGCACCGGTGCACACGGCAGGTACGCCCCAACGCGCCACCGATTAGCTTCTCTCTCAGAAATCGCAGCCGCAGCTGCTATCCTAGCTCACGCACCCGGGGTCGAGGATCTTGTTCCGCCGCTCTTCCTCATGTCAAATGTCGGGATCAGAACCACTTGTCACACATCTCCATACTCTCACGGCCTGAGTCTTCGTCCTCCCAGACTTCCCCCATTCGCATCCTTGGACGAAGCTCGCTGCGCTTGGAACTATGCTCGCACCGTCTACTTAGCAGATCCGCAAGTATGGCCCGCTACACTGATCCGTGTGGCGAACGCTACCACCAAGAGTAGCAACAGAACCTATAGGGATCACATTTACTCCCACCCCGGCCCACGCACTGGCAAGCGCAGGTGCTCCTCCCGACAGCAGGTACGAATGCAGATCGGCAGATGGCGCCTGTTCAGTCTGGAGGCCCCAGGGGGAGCGGGACGGCCGTGGTAACGGCAGCTGCTGTAACTATTGTAGCAGTACGGCGCATATACATACGTTTAGATGGGAGTTGATGGCGAATTGATTGGTATTATACCAGTAAGGTGAGTGGGGCGAACGCGTCTCAGAGTTGCAACTCGTGGCTAAGATTGTGTGCTTCTTGTCCACCCCCACGCCTTCGAAATCAGCTCTTGCAAAGAGGGTGACATTAGCTTCAAATTATTCTTCAGATCCAGAGGATGGCCCCTCCACATCGCAACGACTCGGAAATAAAGGTGCACCAGTGAACGGCCTGCTTACAAATCATTCTTAGCGCGCCACGTACGAGACCGCCCAAGTCATCTCCTACCGTAAGGAACTTGGCTAGTCGCCACTTTGCTCCACAGGCTTACACCGCAGTTGGACCAAATAATTGAAAGTGTAATCAACGTGGATGCCCATTACCAGCGCGGTGTGTTGATTCCCCACCCGGAGCTCACTTGCTAAACCCCTCACCCGGACAGTAGATATCATTCCGTCACAAACCAAGTACATTGGGTTAATCGGCTCCATATATCCATGTGCAGGAGGATCTCAGTCATGAAATTACACCGAAAGGTCAAGGAGAAGCCACCCTCGACCTCAGTACAAAAGTACGCCCCGTATTTTGCGACCTGTCTCCCCTCAGTTGACACTCGATTTTCAGGATCATGGATGGCTTGGTGGATCTCTATCTGATCGTCCTCTGGATCATTTGTCTCACCCTCAGACGTGTCGTATGTCCCTCTCAATTCCACCGACTGCGCTCTGCTTCTTGATATTCCTTCCATTGGCATTCGTAGATAAAAACGATCGGGCTACAAACATAAAGCGGAACACCCGGAAAAGAAAGTACGAGCGGACGTTTGCCAACAAGAAACTTGTCTGTATCGAGTAATGGAGATCTCTGAAGATGACGAGCGGGAGATCTTTCAGGTGCGCCATGACCATGTCCGACTTGCCGTTGCGCATTATTCATGCCCTATATTCTTAGCATGTACAACTTGAACGCCGAGAAAATGAAGGCAGAAGCCCGTACTCCACGACAGACGCTCGTGCACGAACTCGTCGCAGAGTTTGGGACGCCCATCCGCCCGCTCGGCTCCAATGACTGGCGTGCCGCCGCCTTCCACTGGGTCGCGCAGTCGCTTCAGACCATTCTTGACCCCCGCCCCCTCATCAAGCGCACGACCACGACCACCTCACAACAGACGACGTGGCTAAAGGACACCGCACCACTCGACCCGGCATGGAAGAAGCGTGTGCAACACACGTTCAAGCTACTCGTCGATACACTCAAAGCATATCCGGACTGTCTCAAGGTGACCCGCGGCCCTGCAACAATAGCACCGATAGACCTCGTGATGATGGTTTTACTGGTGTTCGAGTTCCAGGACAAGCTGTCGGCGTCACGGCTTGCGGATGCGTTGCGCGCGCTACGTATGTCGGCACGCAAGGAGACAAAAGATTTGATGTGGAAGTCAGAACACATGGGCTACTACCTCGTGTTTTTGGATCATCTGGAGAGGTTGGGCGAGGCAGTTCTGGGGTCGAGCAGCACGCAGGATGCGCATGTCCCAATGGACGTCGACCCACCTGCGAAGCGGCAGAGGACTGGCGGTGCGTGCCCATGCACTCTGAAGGCGTATGAGAGTACTTACATTCCGGAATAGATCATTCATCCGCGCCAACCACTCCAGCACAATCTCAGCCTCCGCCCCCACCGCCACCAGCACGGACGACAAGCACCTCCCAACGGACACCGACTAGTTATAACTCTCAATCGCAATCACAGCCACAGCTACACCCATCCCAACCTTCGACGCCGCGCCCGATGGTGATCGTCCCGCCATCGCCCTCCTCCGCGTCCATTCCAGCACCAGCACCTCCTACCGCACGCATGTCCACAGCTTCCCAGTCCGGGGTTGCGCCCTCCCCAACTTCCACATCCCACCCCTCGACGAGACTGTCTGCACTGGACTCTACATTCAGCGCGTTCGCTGCACAGCCACTTGCAAAAACCGACCGTCTCGCGGCTATGCGTGCAGCCAAGGCGGCCATACAAGGCGCACAACAGCAGCAGCAGCCGCAGTTACATGGATCACATGCGCTGCCTCCCCGACCGGCGCAAGCGCAGCTGCCCCGCGCAACGGCGAGTACGAGCGCCAACTGGCCAGCGGTGCCTATGAGCGGCAGTGCTGGTGGCAGTTCTAGCGGAGGGATCGGAGGTGCTAGTGGCGGCGGTGTTGGAGGGCGAAAGTAGTAGTAGTAGTCGTAGGCGTCAGCGCTGTAGTATGTTGTAGATATGATTGGAGGACATAGAGAAATGTTTGGTTGGATGTCATAGGGGGGACCGAGATGAGTGGGGCCTCGGTACGCATGGGCGTATTCAGAGTCGGGCGTCTCGGACTTGCGCCGCTACTACCAAGTCTCCTGGATATACAGCAACTCGCCCGTGGCCGCCAACTTGACCATATTGACTTGTTCGTAGTACAGAATGTACAGTCAAAGACGCTTTATTTTGATCTTGTAATGTACATTTTGGCCGTAGGCCGAATGATTCTGTGAGCAGAGGGGGCTAACAAGATAGACGCCTCGTAGGCGCCATCGTCCCTTTCTAGGCTGGGCTCAACACCCCCATCCCATAGGCATGAGGCCACCATGAGGCCTATCTGCTTCAAACTTCAACCACATCCTCGTCGTTACTCACTTCCCTGACATGCCCGGTTGCATTTCTTCTATTACCTGTCTTCCCCTCGTTGGAAGGCTTGGCCTACGCGCACCAGGTCGTGGGTCGCAAAGTTCCCTATCCCAGTTCTGTTCATTGCCACCAACTGGCGAATCAATAGCGTTCACCAGGAAGATACCACACTCACCTATCCATACCCTCAACGATGATGTGCTTCTCAACATATTCTATCTCCTTCGACTAGACGTCTCGAATGCATTTAATCAGGATGGCTCTTTCGAGCTTTATTGGGGCGGCCAACGTTGGTGGTACAAGTTGGCGCAGGTTTGCCGATGGTGGCGGCATGTCATACTTGCATCGCCATCACGGCTAGATCTTCATCTTCTAGGCACCAATCGTGTGCCTATAGCGAACATGCTGGCACATTCCCCACCCCTGCCACTCACCATCTCTTATCACGGATATATGACTGAGGAAGATGAAGAGGGTATTTTGCTCGCGCTCAAGCACAGTGATCGTGTGCATCATATTTCCCTTCATTTATCATCCCCGAAATTGCGGAAGATCATCACAGCTATGGATGACCAATTCCCAATCCTGGAACGCTTGTATATCCGGTCTCTGCAGATGCAGATCGAAGACGATACAAGCGTGGCCCTTCCCAGAACATTTCAAGCGCCGCATTTACGCCACCTCTATTTGCGGCGCGCTGCCCTTCCGAGTGGATCTCCATTACTCACGACTACTGTGAGCCTCGTCACTCTCTGGCTTAGCAATATCCCGCCATCCGCCTACTTCCCCCCAAGTTATTTACTCACCTGGCTTTCACTCATGCCCCAGCTGGAGATTCTGGCGATCCAATTCTACTCCCCTCTTCCCAACCGTGATGTTGCAAGACAACTATTGGATACCCCCATCATGACGCAAATCATGTTTCCTAACCTTCGCCAGTTTTGGTTCAAGGGTGTTAGCGCTTACCTGGAAGGCCTTCTTGCTCAGATCAGCGCCCCTGTCCTCAAGAGTCTCCGAATTGAGCTTTTCAATCAACAGACCTTCACCGTCCCACATCTCTTGCAGTTCATGGGCGCACCAGAAACCCTCAGCTTTAGCACCGTTCGGCTCGCTTTCGACAATTATTCCGCTCACTTACAGGCGGTCGAACCTGAAGGACAGAGGCAGTACTACTTCGGGGTGTGGATCACTGGCATGTGCAGACACCTCGACTGGCAGGTGTCATTCGCAGCCCAGATTCTCGATACACTTCAGCCAGTACTCTCTGTTGTGGAGAAACTCACGCTCAGCCACGAAGTGCATAATCAATCGTCAGAATGGCACAACGAGGTCGACCGCACATTGTGGCGCCAACTTCTCAGACCGTTCAGCAATTTGAAGACTCTTCATGTGCAAAACTCTCTCGTTGGCAAACTTGCTGGTTCTTTACAAACTGACGATGGAGAGCCACCGCTGGAGCTCCTTCCTAACCTGGAAGAGGTTGTATATTCTGGAGGAGACGATGCTCGGGACGCACTTACACCATTCATCGATGAACGACAGGCAGCAGGCCATTCTGTGAACCTAACCATGGTAGACCATTCAGAATTTTGGGCTCCGCTGCCGCCGTAAGCTAGGAAATGAGGGGGGCGCCGCAGCGAGCGGCCAGACTGAATGTGGTATTCAGAACATGCCAACGTGGTAAGTCTTTATCTATCTGTTCATCTCCCGTCAGGACCCACAGACACTCTAGCTCGCATCCCCATCACAACCATGAATGTCACAACTATCGAGCTGTTCACGACGCCAAACATAGCCCACATATGGCACCCTGAACCGACATGGACGTATACTATCCCTCGACCTTCATGACCACCATGTACTTCTTAGTTTCCACCACCGTTTCCCCTCTTTTTTGGTTTCACCAATTGTAATTTTTGCGACCTCCTGCCCACGTCCCTTATTTACCACCGTAATACCATGTACTTCCTGTGCATCTTCCGGCCGCATTTGTTCGTTGTTGTAGTCATAGCACTTGAGCCCTGGTGATATTTTACGCTGACGTATGTACAACGCAATGCTTCCTTGTGCAGTAAGCAAGTGCCCGCGATGTGTTGAGTCCCCGGACACCACTTTGCGTAAATTGTCCACTCGCGTTGAATCTGCCGCTCTCCTTATCACCGTCAGTGCTTATATGCATGCACGCTACCACCAAAATTATCCTATTGCACTGGAAATGCGAGCCTGTATCGCCTGCAACCGACGATTTTATTCACTTTGGTGTCAGGCCTTTGTCGCCCTTCGTCTACAGGGCATCTTCCCTTCACTGACGCAAGGCCTAGAATTCGTACGTCCATGGACGGCTTGGCAGGTGCCCCTTCGTTTTCAGAATCATTCGATTTAACTGATGATTTATCGTAAGTCTGTCTTAAGTGTGCTTCTCTTATCCCGTCCCTCGCACCGTGTGCAGAAACAGAAGGGTGAAATCAACTCACTTATATATACCTCTGTCTAGTGTTTGACTGGGAACAGAAGACGAGCTGACTGTGCGGACGGAAAGCTGGAAGATTTCGCGGGTGGTTCCCGCGGGGCACGGAAGCGGATGTTTGCCAAGGCGATATCTGCGTGGAGATCTTATGAGATGATGAAGGCGAGACCTTTCTGGTGCGCTCTCACAGTGTCCCACTCACTTTAGTGCGGTATTCAGACCCATGTTTCATAGCGTGTACAACTTCGTGGGGCACCCATGCCGAGAACATGAAGACAGACACCCGAATGTCACGTCCGAAGTTCGTGCATGAGCTAGCTCAAAGTTTGCATTACTCCTCAGTGCGCTTGACCAATCTATGATCTCCATGATGTTGTCCTAGGCTGGATCACGCAGTCCCTTCAGAGAACTTCAGACCCACACCTCGTGAGCGAGTGCACCATCAAGACAACCTCGCAACAGACTGGGTAGCCCAGGGATGTGGGCAGCTCGACCTGGCACCGAAGAGTGTGTACGTCACACATACAAGCCTCATCGTCGAGGTGTTGCTACCTCATCTCCACTGTCGCAAGATGTCCCACAGCCCCGCAACAATTGGGACAATG
>QLOS01003514.1:0-15378 GCA_003313725.1 Russula sp. MG48 | reverse complement strand
TACCCGTAGTGTAATGCCTTTCTCAACTTGAACCCTTTGAAAAAATGCCCTAGATCGCTTGTCTCCCATCTAGAGATTCGCAGGTAAAAGGAAAACATCAAACAATAGACTTTTGTTGTTTCTCGTCATCCCCATTTAGCCTAGCACGCTTACGAGTAGCGCCATGCGAATCTGGAAACGGAGAACCAATCTTCTCAGACAAACACGACAGAATGGAAAGTCAAAGGTCAAACAGACTCACATATAATCCATACCGCATCTGGCGGAAGTACACCGCGCGGCGCGAGTCAAAGTCGACCTCGGGATCAATTTCTGCGGCGCATGATTATCCTACTGTAACAACGAAATAGAAAGAAACGCAGCCGAGCGAACTTACCATTGACTCGGGGAAGAGGGTGCATAACGATCACGTCCTCCTTCGCCCGCGAAAGGACGGCGTGGTCCACCCGATAAAGGTCCCTTACTTGTTCCCATTCCCTTTCGTCCGCGAACCGCTCCTTTTGCACCCGCGTGACGTAAAGCACGTCCGTCTCGCCAAGTACTTCTTCCAGGCTCTCGCATTCGTGCACAGGCACGCCGGCTTTGCGTGCCGCAGAGACGACGTTTGCTGGCATCGCGAGCGAGGCGGGCGAGACAAAGTTGAGACGCACAGAGTACAGACAAAGAAGCGTCACGAGCGAATGCACCGTGCGACCGTTCTTCAAGTCGCCAATCAGGGTGATCGTACGCCCGTTGACCGTGCCGAGCTCGGAACGTATCGTGTACACGTCCAGAAGCGCCTGGGTAGGATGCTCGCCTATACCGTCACCCGCGTTCAGGATCGGAACGGGGGAGTACTTCGCGGCGAGCTGAGCGCTGCCTACGTCAGGGTGGCGCAGCACGACTGCGTCTCCGTAACAAGCGAGCGTCCGGATCGTATCCTGCAGCGTCTCCCCTTTCTGTACGCTGCTGCGGTCCGCGGTGACCGACACAACGTCTCCGCCGCAACGCTTCATCGCTGCCTCAAACGAGGCGCTGGTGCGTGTCGATGGCTCATAGAATAACATACAGAGAATCTTGCCGCGGAGGATGTCGAGGGTCCCAGAACGTTCCACCTGAAGACGCATCTCATGCGCAAGCGAGAACAGATTGTAAATATCGTGTTGCGTGAGCTGTTTGACGGTGAGAATGTGGCGGCGATGGAAGGCTGGGTGCGGGACGAAGTGCGTAAGAGTCTGTTGCGGACGTGCTGGGCCACTAATAGCTGCGTTAAAGCCAGTGGGAGTATCCGTCGGTGTCGGCCGAACGTTCGTGGAGGGTGGGGAAAATTGGGCAGCGGAGAGGCTAGAAACAAGGTGCGCCGCTGCCGGTTTCTCTATCGCGTGGCTGATGGTCGCCGAAGAAACGTCTTTCCCTGATGGGGGAGCGACAAAAGCGCCGTCCAGAAAGACCGTCTGGCCATGAAGGACGACTCGATGCACCGCGCCTTTGACCGGCTTGCCGGAGAGTGGAGACCAGTATTCGCCGCGTTTAGGAAATACGGACGACCGGTTAACGACGACTTCAACCTGGGTATGGGTCTGTTCTGGGAGTCCTAAAATGCGGATAGGATTGTCATGGAATCGTTCCTGGATATCCTTCAGGGTAAGGCGTTTATCAGCGACGGCCGTGAGCAGCAGAGGAAGTGACTCCTCGACGCCGGACCACGGCGATCCCATCTCTCCCTGTTCCAGGCTAACATAGAATGGGGGCCCGTTGACCGTGAAAGCATCAACAACATCTAGGTTCTGCCAGATGAACGCCTGGTCCTCCGTTGTCGGGAGCGCCTTTATACCAGCGCCAAACTGGTCCTTGGTGAAAAATAGGGTATAGACGCTGATATCGCACGTGACCTTAAGCTGCTTCGCCTTGCTCAGCTTGATCAGTAAGAGGTCTTCTTTGTTCTGCACGTCACTGATGTGGACGCTACGGCTATTGAGCGACGCGACCAATAACACGGATGCAAGGTCTGCGCCCTTGGCATTAGTGATGATGGGCTTGTCGACGGGCCAGGAGGCAAAGTGAACCGCCACAACCGAAACTTGCGTAGCCACGTTGCCAGGAACGAACGGGATAAAAAGCGACTTGACGTCTGCCTGTAAATCTTCGTCCAGGATCTTCGCGTTCGTGGGAGAGGCAGTGACGCTGAAGGCGAAATTCCCATATGCAGAATTCGTAGAGATGTTCGCCTGTGCTTGATCCAGAGTCGCGCGATCAAAGATCTCGTTACCGTTCCCAAGCGGGATGATAAGCGACGTGGTGAAGCCAGCGCTTAGCGCGGCCTTCGTGGCCTCCACGACGTCGTCGCTGCCAGGAATGGCCAGGTTCGGCACAAAGGCGGCGATATTGACCAGGCCGGGGAAGACGTGGGTCAAGTGCGACGTTTTGGCATCCACGGTCGAAACGTTCAGGGGCATCTTGCGCACGAGCGCCTCCACCAGCAGTTTCGCCACTTTCACGTTCGTGATGAGCGGGACGGCAAAATCGACGGCCAGACGGCGAGTACGGTAGCCCTTGCTGGCGTAGCTCGCCGGCCGGCGGTAGTGGTTCTTCGATGGCAAGTTGATGTACATGTCGATGAGGTTGTTTGCCAGATGCTGCGTTAGAGAATACTCCGACTTGACCTCGCCGCCACCATCTCCGAGTATCTCCAGATACTGCACACAGAAAGGTCAAAGCCCGGCTCACCAAAGCGACTAGACGACAGAAACGCTCGAGCTGACCTTGCAGGAAACGCCATGCTCGCTGAGAAAGTCGGACGTTCCAGATGTGGCGAAGATATTGTACCCGGCAGCTTGCAGCTTCTGCACCGAAGGAAGGAGCTCGACCTTCTCCTTGAATCCTCCTACAGAAAAGAGGATGTTCTTCTTCGGCGGGACGATGCCCGTCGAGATGAGCGCCTTGAGGTACGCCTCGTACTTGTCCTTGCCAAAGCACGCCACCTCTCCCGTCGATGCCATCTCGACGCCCAGCACGGGGTCGGCACCGGACAGGCGGCTGAAGCTGAACTGGGGTACCTTCACTCCGACGTAGTCCGCGGGGAGCCCCGCGTCCGGATACGGTTCCACAGGTAAGCCGAGCATGACCTTCGTCGCCATCTCGATGGCGTCGGTGCCCGTGACCTTGGACACGAACGGGAAGGAGCGCGCTGCGCGTAAGTTGCACTCGATCACCTTGATCTCGTTATTTTTCGCGATGAACTGGATGTTGAATGGGCCCGTCACGTTCAGCGCGTTACCGATCTTCGCGGTGGCCTCCTCTATCTGGCGCACCGTCTGCGGATCAAGGTCCTGCGGCGGGTGGATGAGCGTCGCGTCGCCCGAGTGCACGCCCGCGTTCTCGACGTGCTCCGAGATATAGTGCATGACCATCTTTCCGTCCTTCGCGACCGCGTCCATCTCGATCTCCTTGGCCTGCTCGATGTATTTGGTGATTACGACCGGGTGATCGTGCGACACCTCAGCAGCCTGCTGCAGGTAGTTTGACAGATCGCTCGAAGTAGAGACGACGTTCATCGCTGCGCCTGAGAGGACGTACGATGGGCGCACGAGGACGGGGTAGCCGACCGCCTGGCAGAACGCCTCGGCGTCCTCGAGGGATGTGAGCTCCTTCCACTTCGGCTGGTCGACGCCGATCTCGTCCAGCAGTCGCGAGAACTTGTACCTGTTCTCGGCGGTATCAATCATCTCCGGAGATGTGCCGTAAATCTTGACATTTTGCCGGTGCAAAGGCAGCGCGATGTTGTTTGGTGACTGCCCACCCATGGAGAGGATGACGCCTCGCGAGCGCTCCGTGTCGTAGATGTCGAGGATTGTCTCGAGTGCGATGTTTTCGAAGTACAGACGGTCTGCCTCGTCGTAGTCCGTGCTGACGGTCTCTGGGTTGTAGTTCACCATGACAGTAGGCAAACCCTGATCACGCAGGGTGCGGATCGCACGCACAGCGCACCAGTCAAACTCGACAGAGGAGCCGATACGATACACGCCAGAGCCCAGCACCATCACGCCGCGGTCTTGGAAGTCGACATCGTGTTCCACCGCGTTGTACGTGGTATAGAGATAGTTGGTGAATGCCGGGAACTCTGCTGCGACTGTATCGATTTGTTTGACGAAGGGGAAGATGCCGTTTTCTTCGCGAAGACGGCGCACCGCGAGCTCGTTGGTACCCAGACAGACGGCCAGCTGACGGTCCGAGAAGCCGAGCTGCTTGGTCTGGCGGAGCAGGTCCGGATTTATGCTTGAGATATTCAGCGTCCTTAAAACCAGGCATCAGCACAACGTTAAATACAACATAGAGGAGCGTACGAAAGGCGTTGCTCCATGTTGAAGATGTTTTGTAGCTTGGTCAGGAACCACTTGTCGATATTGGTCATGTGCCAGATCTCGTCGACCGAATAACCGCGATGGAATGCGGTGGAGATGGCGAAGATCCGCTTGTCCGTCGGGTTCACGAGTTCCTCATCAACATCCTCGACAAAGTCATTCTGAGAGCTCTAACCGTCAGGGGGCCCAACGCACAGCCAACAACTACGACGTACCTTTGCAAATCCCGCAAACTGGTCATCGATCGCCCGAATGGCTTTCTGTATCGTCTCCTCGAAAGTACGACCGATGCTCATCACCTCGCCGACGCTCTTCATGCTGCTACTGAGCAGCCGGGACACGCGACTGAACTTCTTGAGGTCCCAGCGCGGGATCTTGACGACGACGTAGTCGAGGCTCGGCTCGAAGCACGCCGACGTGACCTTCGTGACGGAGTTCTTGATCTCGTTGAGCGGGATACCGAGCCCGAGCTTTGCCGCGATAAAGGCGAGCGGGTAGCCCGTTGCTTTGGACGCGAGGGCGGAGGACCGGGAAAGACGCGCGTTCACCTGTCATGGACGCGTCTGGGTGGAAAAAAAAAGGAGGTTGAGGAAGGGGCTTGTGCGCACCTCGATAATGCAGTACTCGCGCGATGTCGGATTGAGCGCGTACTGGATATTACACTCGCCGACGACGCCAAGGTGGCGGATAACGTTGATAGCCGTCGTCCGCAACATATTGTAGTCGACATCCGACAGCGTCTGCGACGGCGCGACGACGATCGAGTCGCCCGTATGAATGCCCAGGGGGTCAAAGTTCTACCGGCAGGGCACCACAGTCAACTGCGCTGACCTGAGAAAAGGCAAGACACGCACTTCCATGTTGCACACGGTGATGCAGTTGTCTCTACAATCCCTGACGACCTCATACTCGATCTCCTTCCACCCCTTCATGCTCTTCTCCACGAGTACCTGCGGGCTCGTCGCAAACGCCTTGCTGCACAGCGCCTTGAGCTGCGCCTCATTCTGCGCGAAGCCAGAGCCGAGCCCGCCTAGCGCGTACGCTGCGCGCACGATGACGGGGTACCCAATCTCCGCGGCGGCCAAGATGGCCTCGTCCGACGTCGTCGCGGTCGCGCTCTGCGCGCACTTCTCGCCGATCTGCTCCATCGCGGCAGCGAAGAGCTGCCTGTCCTCAGTCGCGATGATCGTCTCGATCGGCGTGCCGAGCACCTGCACGCCGAGCGCGGCAAACTCGTCTTTGAGCTTGATGCCGACGTTGAGCGCCGTCTGCCCGCCAAAGGTGACGTAGATCCCGTCCGGCTTCTCGTACTGGATGATCTTGCGCACGAACTCGGGCGTCACGGGCAGAAAGTAGACCTTGTCGGCGAGCCCTTTTGAAGTCGCGATCGTCGCGATGTTCGGATTGACGAGGATGGTGTAGATGCCCTCTTCTTTGAGAGCCTTTATCGCTTGCGAGCCAGAATAGTCAAACTCGCCAGCTTGGCCGATCGAGAGACCGCCCGAGCCGAGGAGGAGCACCTTTTGGACGTTGGCGCGCGGCGTGCGCGCATCATTATCGGCCTTCTTGCCACCGGGAAGGGATATGGGTACGAGCAAGCCTGTAGAGACGCAGTCGACGATGTTCTGGACGAATACGTCAAAGAGGAACTCGGTATCGCGCGGACCGGGCGTCGACTCGGGGTGGAACTGCACCGAGAAGAACGGCTTGTCGTCGCAGTAGATGCCCTCGTTGCTCCCATCGTTCGCGTTTTTGAACAGCTCTTTCCACCCCGACGGCAGCGTCGCCGTGTCGACCTGGAAGCCGTGATTTTGTGATGTGATGTAGCACCGGCCGCTGAGCGCGTCCGTGCACGGGATGTTGTGCCCGCGGTTGCCGTACTTCATCTTGCTCGTGCGCGCTCCGGCAGCCAGCGCGAGCAGCTGGTGACCCAAGCATATACCAAAGATCGGCCGGTCGCCTCTTTGCATCGCGCGCGCGATCCGGTCGATCGTCGCCTGCACCGTGGTCGGATCACCGGGGCCATTAGAGAGAAAGAGGCCGTCGTACGGTTCCTCGGAGGGCGCAGTGAAGTCGTAGTCCCACGGCACGACCTTGAGCTCAACTCCACGCGACGTGAAGCACCGAATCTGGTTATACTTCATGCCCACGTCGATGGCGAGCACGCGCAGCAGCCGGCCAGAGGGGTGCAGGAGCGGGCTGCATGTCGGCGGATACACGCGTGGTGCCTTGACAGATACGGCGGCGACGAGGTTGTCCGTATTTGGGTCATGGTAGGGTATCTGGACATAATCTTCGCGCCATGGGGGCGTCAGGCTGCTTGTGCTTGGTGAAGGTGGGGTGCGCAAGGTGGGCGAATCTGGGTTCAGGTCGCTTGTGCGACTGGTTGGAGCCTCCGGCTTGCGCGCGAGGAGCCGACCAAGCATGACACCCTTGGCGCGAATCCGCTTCGTGAGCGCGCGCGTATCGACACCACAGATCGCGGGTACGTCGTTCTCCTTCAGCCACGTGCCGAGCGAAGAGCGCGCGAGAAAGTGGGAGAAATCTTCAGAATAGTAGCCAACGACGAGGGCGGCAACGTGGATGCGCGATGACTCAAAGTGTGCGGGTACCGCGTCGAGAAGGTCATGGAGGCGACTGGGCACGCCGTAATTGCCTACGAGGGGATAAGTGAGGATGAGGATCTGGCCCTCGTAAGATGGATCCGTGAGGGACTCTGTGTAGCCGACCATGCCTATTCAACGGACTATTCTTGAGGACAGCAGAAGCAGAGATGTGTGGGCGCCATGCGCGCACCTGTCTGGAATACACATTCGCCTGCGACGCTTTTCCCTTGCGCGCCGAAGCTGATACCACGAAATGCGGTGCCATCGATGAGCTCCAGAACAGCGTCTGGAGCATCTTTTGTCTCACTAGTATGAAGCTGAGGAGCTACGATGGGAGGTGCAGGAATACCATTGGGAGCATAACTCTGAGAGCGAGTGATGGTGGGCCGAGTGTTTGAGTTTAGGCTCGGAGGACCTCCAGGCGCGGACGCAGGAACGGACATGATGACGGTATGATATCGATGCTGCGTGCTGAGCTTTTTTTTTTCTCCTTTTCTTCCTCCAAGTTACGGTCTTCCTCTTCACCCGGACTTCGATGTGAACCGCGAGTTCGGGTGAAGGGGAGAAGAAACACGATTTCCAAAATCGAGATTTTCTTTTCACTGACTCTTGTTTGCTTCTATTTAATAAAATCGAATCTTATCTTATCTTTAATCGGTCAGTTCCTGGTCCTGGTCCCTTAATAGAGCCCTCGTATCGGGTTCGGATCAACCTACAGTAAGCTTAACAACTGGTGTTACAGTACAGTACAGTGCAGCACACGAGTCGTTATCAAGATCATTAGTTGTAGGCTGTTGCATGAATTGGCCTCCAGAGTCCGGAAGTGCACTCAAATCTGTCCCGAAGGCCTCTCTCGCACTCCTGGCCGTCTATTTGGTTCAACGGGCGCTTCAGCATCAGTGTTCCAGAAACTCCAGAACGGCGGGCGCATAAACCACATACCCGCAACATAGACAATCACATATGCAATCAAATATCCCGACGAGACATCCTGTGACCACTACAGTACACGCGTTCTGTCAGAAAATTTTTACCAGGGACGGCGCAACAGATGGGACTAGGGAACTGGAATGAGCGGGTATTATGATAAGGCGCACCTCCGATGATGCATCCTATACAGTCTGCAATGGCGCCGATTATGCCTATGACACACCCGCCTATACAGGCGACGATACCCGCGATGCAGGAGATGATGATCCCCATCCTGGGATGTGAGAGCCGGTTCGAGAAATGTGTGTATTGGGGTTTAGTTCGGCGTGTATGCGGGACCCATCACATCTTTTATACTGTAACTCCACTGGGGCGGTCACGCTGTGGATACAGCCAGGCGCAGGCAGCAAACTCACACGGCCGCCGATTAAAACCGTCATACCCTATACTAGGGTTGGTCCTCCCGACCCGACCACTTGTTTTTCCTGGTTGGTGACGATCGCAAATCGCACTGATGCCCCCGCGCCGTGCCCTCCTCGACGACGACGAAGATTTCCCCATGGCAGCCGCCGCCGGGCCAGCCGCCCACGACAACCGCTACGATACCGCGGCGGCGGCCGGCCCCATCGCGCTCGACTTTGGCGCGCAGCCCGAGACGCTCTTCCAGCAGCTCGTGCGACACTGGCTCGACGAGCGGCACGCGCCGGATATACTCCCCGTGCAGGCGGAGGTGCTCGGTGCGCTCCTCGACCACATCCGCAGACAGGTGCGTCATTTTTCTTCCCCTTTCCCCTAAGGGAAGTGGATTTTTCCTGACGAGTTTGTCTTTGTCCGTCTTTTTTTTTTTTTGGGTGGGGGGTGGTGTGGTGCATAGACGGATACTGTCCAGGCGCTGCGCGGAGACCCTGACTCGTCGGAGGCGGAGCACGCGCGGATCATGCTCGTGCAGACCGAAGTCGAGCGCGTCAAGTTCGTCGTGCGCTCTTACATCCGCACGCGGCTGTACAAGGAACGTTACGTTTTGCCTCCCTCTCTCCCATCTCCTCCCGTCTGTAGCTGATGCCACGCATCTACAGATTGAAAAGTTTGCACGGTACATCGCTGCTTCGCCCGAGGCGCAAGAGAGGCTGTCGCAGACGGAACTGGACCATGCGAAACGGCGCGTGTTCCCGCTCCCTCCCTCTCCTGCTCAGTGTTGTTGTTAGGCTAACCTACGTACGAAGGTTCGCGCAGCTGACTGAGAACCACTTCCGCGTGTCCGTCCTGCAGGCGTTGCCACCCCACCAGCAAGGGCTGGACGATAACACCCCTTTCACGCCACCGATGAGTATGTGTCTATCGTCTCACCCTACGGCGCTTGGAATCTCACCTGATTCTGTGCTTGAACGTAGTCTCAGAGCCGGATAAATCGCGCGCAGTCTTTGTACATGCGCGGGACGAGTGTCCACCAGTGCGACTTCCTGAGTACGTGCGCTCACCGATCACAAATCATCAATCTGATCGCTCATGACCATATGATTCCCTACAGCGGGACGACGATGCAGATGCAGAAGGGCCAAATTGTGCTGACGCCATACGCGGTAGTCGAGCAGCTCCTCGGGATGGGCCATGTCGAGCTCATCTAGCGGCTCGACTGGTATGGCACTCCGAAGGCCAGAACCTCCAGACACCCTGGCCTCCCTAACGTCGGTCTAAGCAAACAGGATCCCGCAAGCCGATCTGAGCACCATCATACATCGCACAGTCCAAGGAAGATAACAAGAAATACGCGAGCACGATCTATCATCATCGGTACCCGCCACTCTCATCATCCACGTCCCAGTTTTCATCCCCTCGGTTTGGCGGCGCGACGTCGTGCATCACCTCGTCTCTATCCCCATCCGCGGCACTGATATCCGCCTCTCGCACCTCTTCCTTTTTCTTTCGTCTCCGCCGCTTCGTTGGTGGTGGGCGGCTACCATCATCATCACCATCTTCGGTAGCACTGGTGGCAACCTTCTTGCCCTTGCGCCGGGAGGACGACGCAGGTTCGCTCTCGCCTGGCATGTCAAGTGAAATGGAGCCACCGGCAGATGGGTCGGGCACCCCTTCTACGAGCTCCTTGAGAAAGTCGAGCATCTCGGTTGTCTCAATTGCGTGCTTCCTAGGCAAGAGCGGAGGTGTGTGTGTGGCGCAGTGGCGGTATGCGTGAGCATAATGTAGATGAGGCTCAAATCAAGTAGAAGGACGCACAGGTGGTACGCTTCGACTTTCTTGGAACCACGCGCGGCAGTGACGCGAGAAGCTTCGTCGACGACAAGCTGTAGGAAGAGCTCAAGCGCTTTCGCTGCATTGATTTTAGAGATGTATTGTGGAGAGAATACAAAAACATACAGATGACAATAGGCGTTGCCTGAGCGACCTTGCCGACTTCTTCGTCCTTCTGCATAATCTTCTTAATACGCGCCTAGGAATATTTTATGGAGCAGCAGACGTAAAAAAAAAAATGGAAAAAGAAAATAAAGCGCCCGTTGAGTCTGACAAATACGATCGAATAACCATCGAAGAGAACGCACAACAGGGAACTTTGTCGTCTTGTTTCTATTTTTCATGCCTGCTAGCGGACGTTTGTCTGATTTGGGAGATTAAGTTTAAGGGGGAAAACTTGGATGTGGACGCGCCGACGCGTATGGCGGGGGGTTGGTCGCGCTTGTGGGGAAGAAGGGGGAAAGCGAGTTATCAGCTGATGCAAGGGAATCTGGCGGGTGGGTGGGAGTTATTTATGCCACGGCCGCTCCGTACCTTAGATCATCGCATGGGGTTAGGGTCGGGGTAAAACCGGGCCAATTACGTACTACCGAATTGCTCGCTTCCGGCACTACAGTATACACAAGGGCTCCTTGAGACACCCCATCAAAGAACAACGATCATGTCATTCTCGCTCTCCCACCCGGTCAACACCGCCTTGCTACTTTACATCCTCTACCTCCTCCAGCGCATCCTCGTCCCCTCTACATCCGTCCCGCGCACGCCCCCCACAGAGTTCAAGGCGGGCTACTCGTGGATGCCACGCGCGCACGCGCTTGCGTTGCTCTTCACCACGTACACCCCGCGCACCCTCGTAAAGTTCGACGGACGCGATGGCGGGAGGATCTTGCTCGCCATCTCCGGCACCGTGTTTGACGTCACCGCAGGCAGGGGGTTCTACGGCCCAGGTAAGCTTGTGTTTTTTGTTTTGCCTCGCTACTTTCCCCTTGGAATGAAGGGCGGTGGTTTGCGTGCCCCTTTTGTTTTGTTGCTGACGGTTTTCCCAAGACGGGATGTACGGGAACTTTGCTGGGCGGGATGCGTCGCGCGGTATGGCGAAGCAATCGTTCGATCTTGGTGCGCGACTTTCTCTCCATGAACACCGTCGACGTCTGACTCGATCGTAGAAATGTTAACTCCGATTGATCAACCGCTAGACAAGCTCGAGGATCTCGCTCCTGAGGAGATGTCAGTACCGTTTGCCTTCTCGAGTACCTCATAGATGCTGACGCTGGTATGTTCCCCTTTTCTCTTTCAAGCGAGAACATGAAGGGCTGGATTGATCATTTCACGAACAAGTATATCATCTGTGGGAAACTCGTTGAGAATGACGCTATTTAATCAGATACAGATGAACGACGTGTAGGGTTGATTCGGGTACTGTATCACGCTTGCGCTCGATGTCCTTGCTCTCGAAATGCTTTTTGGCTTTGAATAGATTGTCCCTTGGGTGGGCTGTTATACTTGGGGTAGCGCTTATAGTCTATGGTGTCTGCAACCTGTGCAACGCCTTGACTCGCCTGATGCACGCGGAACCGGTGCCGACAGGACATATCCCAACGTTGCATCTCTCCTGCCCGTTCCGGACACCTCTTGGGTTGTGCGACCGGATCAGAGATAATAAGCGAAGCGAGTCATAGCAAACGGCAAAAGGGAAGTAGTCGAGTTGGGGCTTACTAAGAAGATTGAGTACGGAACGCTGAACCAGACACATTGGCTGCTGTTGTGCCCAAGGATAACTCTTGCCGTAGATTCCATTTCTCTGAACATTCACCTCAAATCGCTCATACAAGGCAGTCTCGGCCCCGCCCGGTCGATGAAAGAAGTAAAAAGTGAGCTTAGCGGCACTCAATCGAATATTCCTTGAGAAAATGAAATGCAGCTTGGAAATAGAATCCATCCTGAAAGAGCCTAGCTAGAGACGAAACGCGTATGTAGGACCCAGAGCTGGGGAGTTAATAAGTGTCAGGCCGCTCAGGTTTTGCAGGCCGTGCGAGTCAGACGCACGTAAGGTAGGGCTCATTCGCAATCCTCCTCATCACGTGACTCATGCGTGACAAAATGAGAGCACACAAAATCGCTATCACAACTTACAGGAACGAATTAAATGAAAAAAGGGCTCCGTTAAGCCCTCAGGAATAGCAAACCTGAGGCCGTAACGGAGCCGTTTTTTAAAAATTTGAGTGTAGAATCAAGTTAATAGACAATTGGTGTTGTTATCAAAGCCTGAGTCCTGTGTCATGTGATGTTGTGGGTTGCGAATGAGCCCTACCTTACAGCTGTTTTCAAAACGATAGACCGCTTTTGCATTCGCAAACATTCGTTTTGTGTTTACACGTGTTGACAAATAGAAGCCGATGCTCCACAATGCCCCCGGGCCACCGCTTGACTGAATGAACCGACAAGTTGCTGGCTGCCGCAGCACAGGGCTGGCTGTACTCTTCCTCACATACAACATGCACGGAAATCGTCGACACATCCACTGTGTGAAGAAAGAGCAGATTGTCACAATGTCTGCACATCTCAAGCCTAGTGTCATTGCTCGTGTGACTGGCATCAGTCCTCGTACAGTTCGCCGAATTTTGAGCCTTTGGGGGAGGACTGGAGATGTTGTACGCACATCAATAGTTGCAGGAAGACCAAGAAGCCTCAACAGCCTTGATATAGCTGTACGTCTCCTCTTTGTCACTTAGGATTACACGCTTACGCAGGGCCAGTACTTGGAGGCCTGTATTGAGAGAACCCCTGACAGCTATCTCTGCGAGTTACAAGAAGAGCTTGAAGAGGCCCGTGGAGTTGAGGTATCGATACCTACCATTGAACGGGCACTATGTAGGCGTGGATGGACTCGAAAAAAGGTATATTATTAGGCTTGAGTTACAGCACCGAAACTGACCCAATGTGAAGGTCAGCTGTGCGGCGCAAGAACGTGATGAGGATCAACGCAACGCATATCAAGCCTATGTAGGCTCACGTTTTCGTGCAGATCAACTTGTTTTTGTGGATGAGTCTGGTGTCAATCGAATCTCAACGAAGCGCACGATGGCTTGGGCGCCCACAGGTCATCGAGCACGTCGGCGGGACTATTTCATTTGTGGCAAACGGTGCGTACATTAATTAAATGTTATTTATGACAATTGGCTGACTACTCTATCAGGTACTCTATTCTTCCCGCCCTCTCGCTAGATGGCATTCTTCACCTTGACATTATTAACGAGGCTTGGAAGGGGGCCTCCTTCTATCGGTTCATTGATGGCCTTTTGGACACTATGAACCCATTCCCGCAATGCAATTCAGTGCTTGTGATGGACAACGCCAGTATCCATCACTCACCTGAACTGCAGGAGTTGATTGAAGCTCGGTGTGTCCATTTACTTACCGTCTAATTCCATGACATCTGTCTAATGTATTATGGCAAGTGGTATGTGCCTCGTCTATCTGCCTCCGTATTCCCCCGACTACAACCCAATTGAAGAGGCATTTTCTGCCATCAAAGCATGGATTCGAGCTAATCGCGAGTACACCAGGGGAGAGTTAAGTGGTGAAGAGACCTGCGACCCATATGGTATGCTATGGGAAGCTGTCTTCAATACTGTGACTCCGGAGAAGGCACAAGGCTGGTATCGTGACTGTGGTTATCTCTAGCTTGACAGCCTTCTATTTTCAACTATCATTGTAATCTTTGTAGAGAGTGTGATATGACTTTAATCAATACTGGCACGTACATTCAGTCTAAATTGATGGGGCAGTTTTCGTCATTGCCGTCACACTTGACCACCTCATGTTTCCCCACCAGTCCTTGACCTTTACCCTTGCGTGCCCTCTTTATGAGGTGGTGGATATGGTCCATGAACGGGCCAATTACTCCAATAGGCATGCCCACCTTATCCCTCAAAAAACTAGGGTCAAGGCCTTCAGCGTTGACAACATAGTCAACACCATATTGCGCAAGTCCTGTCTCGTAAATAGGCATATTAGAGAGGGGCATGATCACATGCAGTTCCTGAAGTGCATCATGGATTGACGGGTAAATGACCGGGAAGTCATCATCGCTGTCACTGTCTTGGGTCAAATCAAGAGTAGGGGTTGTGGATGGGGAGGTATTAGTGTGACACTGCCTGCCCTTGTGACTGAGTGGGGAACCAGAAATATGGTTATGCACATGGATGATGGCCTCATCCTTTTTGTCTGCACGACGTGGCTTCTTGGTTGCACGGTGGTCAAAAGTGAGGATATTTGGTGGGGACTTGAGTGAAGCCTCATTCGTAACCTTGTCAATTCTTAATTATATGATTACATATTCGCACTAAGTCTACTCACCATTTTCTTGGCCCAGAGCGTAAGTGTGAAGATGTCGAGTTCCACATGCTCCGAATCAATGGGGCGTACATAGCAGAACTGACCCTTATGCTTGCCACATCCAAGGTGGTCCTTGAGCTGACGTAGATGGTTGGTGATATCAATAGAAGTGCTAGAGACTTCTTCTACGTCATTAGCCTTCCTTTTCACTGATGGGGCCTGTACAGCAGGTTTCTGCAAACAAGTGAACAATGGGCTCAGGTAGCACAGGGGCAATTACATACCAGATTGTGTATCACTATCTCAACCTTCTTCGTACGGGCCCTACGAACCAGTCCTTGACCATGCTCAATTATT
The DNA here is from genome assembly GCA_003313725.1 of Russula sp. MG48. Taxonomy (NCBI): domain Eukaryota; kingdom Fungi; phylum Basidiomycota; class Agaricomycetes; order Russulales; family Russulaceae; genus Russula; species Russula sp. MG48. Next base: position 560 of record QLOS01003514.1, on the reverse strand, counting down.
GTCTTCAAGTCATCATAAGAGCTCAAAACACGTGGTGCATCACCAACTCGATCAGCCTGGTATTTGTACCCAAGTTCAGTATCCCGTACATCCAAGTCCATTTTGGCACAAATACGAGACCAAAAGTCTTCAAATGGGATGTCACATGGCAGACGCAACACGGCACGAGAAACACAACCTCCAACTTGAGCTGTGTTGAGCGGTACAGAAAAGTCGAGATGTGAAACTGCCATACAAGTGAAACAGTCAGCTCATATGTGCATACATGAATAAACATGATAGAGCTTACCAATCTGCTCTGAAGGGATGATGGAGCAGCGTGAGCATATAACTAAAAATTTGGCAAAGTTGACTAGTATCAGAACTTACCATTGTGAGGACGTATGGAAGTATCAGGGGGGGGCCGGGGGGCTGCTTCGGGCTGTAATTGATAGCCTGCAGCATTGGCATATGGAGGGTAGGGGAGCTGAGCAGGTGGCGCATATCTCTGGAGTTGTTGCATCAGCGAACCTGCAATACCCCCATAGTTAGCCATAGCAATAGGCCTACCCCATAGCACC
>QLOS01003512.1:0-10360 GCA_003313725.1 Russula sp. MG48 | reverse complement strand
GGTACAAGACGGTACCGGCCGGTACCGTCTTGTACCAGTCATGACAAGTTTTTCGTAGGAAACCTGATGACTATGCAGCGCAACCCCCTCCGACTTGCAGTTGAAGCGAGGGAGGGGGGGAGAGGTCAAACACAATTTATTACAAAAAGCTACTACCGCAGTAACTATTTATTCTATTCTATTTATTACATGCGGGCGATGTGCGTGCAGGTGGACGGTGTGCGTGCGTGCGGGAGATGTGGGGCGCACGGGTGATGTGCCAGTGGGGCGCACGGGCGATGGAGGGCGTGCGAGGCGATGTGGGGGCGTCGTTGTAGCCTCGCGTTGGACACGAGGAGTGGGCTGTCATCATCAAAGACTTATTAGTAGGAACAAAAAAGAAAAGAAAAGAAAAAGCATATCTTGTGGCAGTTCGAAAACTTCTTTAAGTTCTTTTTTGAGGGGCAGCGTTGGCGGCACTGCAGACAGAAACCCCCCTCCATCTCGCGTTTGGAGCGAGGGAGGGGGGCGATGGTTGGAAATTGCCACGTGTCGTGTTTTGAGGCGGGTGATGGTGGCGGCGTGAGAGGATATGCCGCGTGTCAAGCTGAAAGCGTCTGGCCACGCGGAACTCCAAACTGGTAAATAAAAAATAAAAGGAATAAAACAAAAGCACAAAACCGTAGAAACTGCGGTAAAGGGTGCGGTTTTGCCTTGGGTGGGAAATCTCAACACCGCACCCGCACCTGTGACACACCGTGACTGAAAACCACGGTGTCACCCGCACCCGTGAAATACCCTACGAGATGGAAACACTGGAGAAGGCAGAAACCTGGTCGACAGTCCCTTGCCCTACCAATCAGAACATCATCGGCAGCAAATGGGTTTTCCGCATCAAACGCAAAGCCGACGGCAGCATCGAGAAATACAAAGCACGACTCATTGCCCACGGATTCACCCAAATATACAGCATCGATTATTTCGACACTTATTCACCCGTTGCGAAACTCACCAGCCTCCATCTCATTCTTGCAATCGCAGCACGCAACAATTGGAATATAGAATCATTCAACTTCAACGGAGCATATCTCAACAGCGAACTCAACGATGATGAAATCATATACATGCACCCTGCCCCCAGTTACGAAATTGAGGGGGAGAACACTGTAATGCAACTCCACAAATCACTCTACGGACTCAAACAAGCTGGACGCCGCTGGTATGAAGTCTTATGCCGCACACTCAATGATCTAGGTTTTGCCATCACCAACGCAGACCCTGGAGTATTCTATATGCGCAACGGTGACGACATCCTTTTCCTCACAGTCTACGTCGACGACTGCATCCTCACTGGCAGCGACAGCGAACTCATCAACAGATACATAACCAAGTTAGACTCCCGATACGCCCTCACCTACTTAGGACCAATCCACTGGGTTCTAGGCATCAAAGTAACACGCGACTGTGATGAACACACCATCTCCCTTTCCCAGTCCACATATATTGAATCAATCATAAACCGCTTCAATCTTCAAAACGCTAAGCCGATTGGAACACCCATGACACCAGGCATAGTGTACACCAAAACCAACTCACCCTCTGATGCCACCGACGCTGCTTTAATGGCAAAAACCCCTTATCACCAGGCTATTGGAAGCCTCATGTACGCCGCAGTCGCCACACGCCCTGATATCTCATTTGCTGTGTCGACACACTCTCAGTTCCTCGATAACCCTGGCCAAGCCCATTGGGAAGCAGTCAAATGTGTCTTCCGCTATCTAGCAGGAACCAAAAATCTTGAATTGACTTACGGCAGAGAACACCACAACCTCATAGGATACACAGATGCAGATGGCGCAGCACAAGAACACCAGAAAGCCATCTCCGGATACGCATTCCTCATCGACAGCGGCGCTATCTCCTGGCGATCCCGCAAACAAGAGCTCGTCACATTATCAACCGCCAAAGCCGAATACATTGCTGCAACGCACGCAGCAAAGGAAGCAATCTGGCTGCGATGCCTCACCTCCGAGTTATTCCCTACCATCGACAAACTGATCACCCTTTATTGCGACAACCAATCTGCACTCAAACTTGCCTCAGAAGACAACTACCACGCTAGAACAAAACACATCGACACAAGGTATCATTATATTCGAGACGTCATTGCCAAGAACATCATTGACATGACCTATTGTCCAACGGAAGACATGACCGCAGACATTCTTACGAAACTGCTACCCAAGTGGAAGACTGCGATCCACATGTCCACACTAGGACTTCGTCGCGCTTGAGGGGGAGTGTTGGAGAATTGAGAGTGCGTGGCAGAACAAAACCGCGCCAAAGGTATTCTGAACAGACTCCATTCCATTCCATTCTATTTGTCCCCTTTTTACTATAACTACATTAAAACCCTAGATATCAAGCACGATCGTACGGACTCATGAATGGACCTTGTACTGTTTGTACTTTTCCGACTCATCTACATTTCTTACTTCTTAGTTCCGATTCCAACCCCTTTTTTTGACTCCTATGCAATAATGTATAAAAGCCCTATAGTATTACCTTGTATCTACAGTACAGCAGTGTAAAATGTGTCCACTATCAATTGTGTCTTCTCGTCCTCTTCCAAAACTCGTCCCTTGAATCCCAGCTTCGTCTCGCTCCTTGCTTGACTTCTCGCTCACCCTCCTGCCTTTGCACCACAGGCGGAGCATCCCTTCGACTTCTCCTCGAACCCCTTGCCCACCTGTAACCAACACCACCACCATGGGACAGCAAGTGGAGTGCCAAGAAAGCCAGTAATTAGACCCCAGTCAAAGGTTATGAGACTCATACTGTTACAATCCCTGGTACGCTTACTACAGTCCGGACTATCTATTTTTACCTATCATGACTCCTGCTGTGACTGATGTGATCTGGCTTGGCAGCGCAGCCTGTGACCAGGCTGCACTCATACGATACTGCCCCACGTTACTCGTGACTGATACTGATACGGCACAGCCCTCTGCTGTGCGCTCTACTTACGCCATTGGCTAACCCCTACGATGACTCACAGATGTGACCCTCTGTCACATCTAGGCTGTACTGCATCGCTGTTGTGACTCAGATGGCAGTAGCATGTGACCTCTCCTGTCAAGCCTATATAAGGGCTCTAGTTTACGCCAGTCAAGCCCTAAGCTTGACTTAGTTTCGCAATCGACTCTAGTCTTGAACTCCTCGCTCTCGCTTCCTCTCTCAGACGTGGTCTAGCCCTCTAAGAGTAGTAAGAACTCGCTTCGTCTCACACACCTCTCTGAGTCGCTGCAAGACTCAGCTCTGGATCGCGTCCCTAGATATCACCCTTATCTAGACGCCTATCTACTTCGTGTTTACTCCAAGTCACTCATCATCCCCACGGTCACATGGGAAGGAGCTCGCTACCTTCGCACTCAAGCCACTCGCGCTCAGCCACTTGCACACAGGCACGTGCTCCTGCATCATACTCACGTGACGCATCTTGCACACAGTCTCGCATCGCACAAGTCGTGCTACCGGCCTGTCGAGCCATAACATAAGTCAAGCTTCCTTCACCGTTGTGAATGGTGCGCCACCACATCAGAACTCACCTGAAAGAAGAATATCCTAGACCACCCACGATCCGCATGTTCTGGATACTAGCCTCCGCTGATGCAGTAGGATTCATCCCAGGAGCAGCGAAACACGAAACTCGTCAGGAAAGACATGCGGGCTTACACGCATACTTCTGCAGAAGCCAGTACTGCCCGTATCATGGCACACAATAAAAGACTATACCTGGTATAGCAAGGAAGCCTGCACACTTCGCAGCAACACTGGACACATACGACGAATACCTCCGTCGCCTAGGACAACTGTACACATGAAAATACGTCCTCGACAGCTGGGGACAACAGATTGACCAAGCAGCAGACCAGCATGAACTCATCTGCCCAGTTACGTGCAGGACTGAACCAACAGAACTCCACCAGTCCCTTCAGATCAAAGTAATAGTCTTCGACCAAGTCTACGGAGAGTGGCAAGACGATTTCATAGCCCTCGAAGCAGCACTCGCTCTCATACTCATCACCCAGCGCGCTGGAGAGACAATGCAGGACTCATAGGTACCGCACACCAGCAGAAGTTGACCCTCACCAACTAGCTGCTGCCCTTGCCTGGACTGAAAGGCAGCTCATTCACGCACAAATCGACGTCACCAACCACGCGTGAGTCTGTGAGCGGATGTGCATAGGAGAATACAGCCCCGTCCACCGACTACTGGACGACACCCTTCAGCAAATCGAAGCCTTTGCAAGGGAACTCGAACACATTGTTAACACCTACTTTGAGGCAGCAGGTTTCCCCTTGTAAAAGGAAGAAGTAACCCTGGAGATAATCAGAGCAGACATCCGCGCAGATGCACTCACTAGAGTTCCCGTCAGAGTCAACAACGACCTTCCAGACTACATCAAAGGCGAAGCCTATTGGCGACGCAACCAGCAGAATACCCATTGGTGCTACCACATCCACCTCTTCACTGCAGTAGGGATCGTCGAAAGACCCATCGAGTACATCAACAACGATTGGTACATCCTCAATTACAATCAAGGGAGTTACGTCACCAGCCTTGAAGGGCTCCTTGATCAAGAGAACGTCAACGAAACAGGACTAGGCCACAGTTCCCTTAGGCCAGAATCACCAGAAGCAATCGAGGTAGATCCTCCGAGTGCTAATGCATCCTCCTTCCAAAGCGCAGACGAAGGAGAAGAACCTACACCAGGACCAGCCCCACAAGTGATCACACCCCTAGAAGAGTTCCTCAGCACAGGGCTCCAAGATGTAGCAACGCTACAAGGAAGCCATTCACTTCAAACAGAAACGGGCGCAACCCCGCACCTACTCCAGATCGCACACGCGGCAGTACAGCCAACGGCACCTCCGCCTATACTCCAACCACCGAACCCGCCAGCCATGGCTGCACCAGCACCAGTAGCAACATCCAAGCTAAAAGGGAAGGAGCCAACAACCTTTGAAGGAGACCGTACCAAAAGCGAGGCATTCCTCAGAGAGTTTAACCTCTACAGGGTCTTTGTTACGCCACGCACGGGGCGTCTGCTTCAAGCCAAGCAAGAGAAGTCAACGACAAGTCGACTTCAACACGAGGGGGAGAGTAGCACGTGGTAGGCGAACTTAGTGGTTGCTACTAAGTTCGACTATCAAGTGCTTTGAGTCATGCGTGAACAAGATGAGATCGGACACAAGACGAAAGCAAGCTTTGTTATCACCAAGCTGATATGATAACAAGTGAGACGATGTGCGTAAGAAGTCGAGAACTAAGCTGAAGCTTGAGGGGTAAGCCCTCAAGCCCTGTCCTATTTATACAAGTGCGCCGCACCATGACACGTCAGCGCCATGGCTCCTTTTGTCAGCAGAAACTGAGCCGCAGTCCGCAGTAGGTAGATGAGTAATGAAATATGGGGAAGTGAGTAAGCACTTCCCCCACGCGAGTCATGAAATGAGGGGGCATACGCGTCCCCCTGCGCCTTCAGCTGTCGCTCGGCGCGGGAAGGGGGACCTGGGGCGAGACTGGGGAGGTCATGTGACGCCTGGTGTCACATGGCACGTGATGGTACAGTAAAAGCAAAGTAAAGTCAGTCCGAACCGTGGCAGTCTTGAACTGCAACGATGAAAACATGACCAGCCCATACGCCAGGGTCGCCCTGGCACTCACCTTCATCAGAGGACCTCTTGTGGACGATTGGGGAGACGTGCAATCAGCCAGCCTCATGACAAAAACCACCTGCGCAGTAAACAGAATCGCGGAAAACAATGAAGTCCTCTGGACCACCTTCGAGTCAGACTTCAAGGGACGCTTTACAGACACGGCAAAGGCCCAAAACGTATACAACAAGCTCATGGCCCTGCAAATGCAAGGCAACAACATCGATGGGTACATTGCCGCCTTCAACCACTACATCCATGTGTCCAATTGGACAATGGGCGACCAAGGGACCCTAGAGAAGTTCAAAAGGGGACTTCGCAGAGGAATCGCCCTCAGCGTTATGAACCGAGAAAATATCCCGACAACTATCGAAGACTGGCAGGAAGCTGCCAGAAAGGAAGTGCTCAGATGAGCGCAGATCGACGCTGACCTAGGACCAGCACTGCAGCAAGGGCGCTTCATCCCGCGGCCTGCCTTCTTCAAAGCACAAAACAAACCGACCTCGAAGCCAAGGAACGATGGATACGCACCCATGGATGTGGATGCGGCGCAAACAAGCGCGCCACCCCGCATGGGAGGGCCCCTCACCGACAAGGAGCACCAGCAACTCCGCAAAGAGAACAAATGTTTCTACTGCAAGACAGTAGGACACATGGTGAATAAGTGCCACAAAAAGCAAGCTGCGAGACCACCGTGCGCATCACGGGTTGCAGAAATACAAAAGGAAGAACTCGCGCCCAGTGACAGCACAAGCCAGACCAGCTCCCAGACGGCGACCAGCGATGTAGTCACGCAGATACACTCCATGACCACGGAGGAGCGAAGGGGCATCTATGATACCATACTTACTGAAGATTTGGATTTTTAAAGAAGCTCGATCTATCAGCCTGGGACCAAGCTTCGCACATATGTACCATGTACGTGTCTCATCAGAATAGTGTCAACGTTGATATTCTCTTTTCGAGCACGAATGGGAAGGCCAAGGAAAAAGCCCTTGTGGATAGTGGGGCGACAGACAACTTCATAGACCAGAAAACGGCGCAATGACTGTGCCTGGTTCCTCAAAAGTTAAAGGAACCGCGACTGCTCTACAATGTAGATGGCACCGAGAATCGCAGCGGGCGAGTAGTAAGCTACTGTGACCTACTAATATCAAGAGACAAAGACAAAAGCATGCAACGCTTCTTCATCACCAACCTAGGGAGAGACCGCGTCATCCTAGGGTTCCCCTGGCTACAGCACTTCAACCCACAGATCAACTGGACCAAGGGACAGATCGGGGGCGACCCCTTCACCGCCAAAATCACTAGCAGGAGGGCCCCAGACCCCCCAAAGAACCTGATGAGGTACGCGCAGCTGCTAGGAGCAACACTAAGGACCCAGCAGATGGAAGAAGGAGACACACTCATCCTTCGAATCAATTGTACCAACATAGCACAGGAGTGGGCCATCAAGGCCCACCAACAGCGCATTGCTCCCACAGCGCAAGACACGCCTCCAGAGTATCAGCGACACTGGCGCGTATTCTCTGAAGAGGAGGCTCAGCGCTTCCCACCAGCACGAGAAGATGACCACACTATCACCCTAAAGCCAGATGCGCCAACAACCCTGGACTGCAAGGTCTATCCCCTCAACCCACAAGAGATGCTAGCTGCGGACAAATGGATCCAAGAACACCTAGAAAAGGGATACATCCAGCTGTCAAAGTCGCCCTACGCAGCACCCTTCTTCTTCATCAAAAAGAAGGATGGCTCGCTAAGACCAGTACAGGACTACCGCATGCTCAACAGCTGGATGATCCGAGATGTATACCTGCTCCCAGACATCTCTGTGCTAACCAGGAATCTCGAAGGACGTGCCTTGTTCACCAAATTCGACATTCGGTGGGGATATCACAATGTTCGCATCAAGGAGGGAGATCAATGGAAGGTGGCGTTCAAGATGCCGCAGGGACTCTTTGAACCAAAGGTGATGCTATTCGGGCAGTGCAATGCCCCGAGCACCTTCCAGCAGGTCATGGACCGACTCCTACAACCACTAAAGCTAAAATACCCAAGGATGGTTTTTGTCTACATGGACGACATCCTCATCGCTACACCACTGGACCTCGAACTGCATCGACGCATAGTCCACGAACTCCTGGACCTCTTCGAAGCAGAGTCATTCTTCCTCAAACTGCAGAAGTGCCTCTTTGAACAGAGACGCGTTGAATACCTTGGACTGATCATCGACGGAGAATCCCTTTGCATAGAGTCCAGCAAACTTGCGGGAATCAAGGAATGGCCCAGAGTCCTCAAGAGTGTCAAGGAGCTTCGATCAACACTGGGGGTACTCGGCTACCAGAGACCCTTCATCCCCGGCTTTGCGGAGATCGCTCGGCCGCTCACTAACCTACTAAAGAAGGGCGTGCCATTTATCTGGACAGACGAGTGCACGCAAGCCGTTGACAAGCTGATCACCATGGTCACCAGCGACCCAGTCCTCTGGCAGCCTAGCCCAGCATGCCCCTATGAGCTAGAAGTGGACGCCTCTCAGAATGCGACAGGCGCCATCCTATACCAATGCAATGCCCAAGGCAGATGACGCCCAGTGGGCTACGATTCGAAAACCTTCACAGCCACAGAGTGCAATTACCCTATATGGGACCGGGAATTCCTCGCCATCGTGCGAGGTCTGGAACATTGGCACCACCTTCTCATGGGTGCACAACACCAAGTAGTGGTCGTCACCAACCACAAGAACCTCCAGTACTACCGCTCACCCCAGAAAATTAACAGATGAATTGCGCGGTACATACTAACCCTAGGAGACTATGACGTCACCCTTGTACATCGACCCGGCGCCAGTAACAGAGCAGATGCCCTGTCACAACAACCAGACTTCAATGACGCCAGCTCAGACAATGAGGAAGTCATCGCGCTCCCGGAGCAGCTCTTCACCAATGCTGCAGAAGCCATGGATATGGAAGACGATGTCATTAGTAAGCAGAAGAACCACGAGACCATCATCAACACGTGGGCAAAGACATATCCACTAGAACGCCGGCCCGGTGGAGCCTGGTGGCACGGGAGCCGCCTGGTTGTCATGGCAGACAACAGCCTTAGGAGGGGAGTAATTTCCCTTCACCATGACTCACAGACCACTGGCCACCCAGGAATCCTCAAAACATGCCTAATGATCGCGCAGAATTACTGGTGGCCCAACATGAAACAGACAGTCCTCGCCTACATCAAAGGATGCGCTACCTGCCAAGCCACGAAAGCCAATACAACCAAACCCACACCGCCGATAGTACCCATCACCATGAACGCGACAGCCCTACCCTTCGAGACAGTGGCTCTAGACCTCATTGTTAAACTCCCCAAGTCACAAGGATTTGACTCTATTCTCACCATCACAGATCACAATTGCTCAAAGGCAGCTATCTTCATACCATGCAACGAGGCCAACACCGCGCCGGAAATTGCCGCACTCTACGCCAAGAACGTTTTCCCGCATCACGGCATTCCCCGAAAGGTCATCAGCGACCAAGGAATGCACTTCACCTCACACTTCCCCAAAGAACTATGCAAACTCCTCGGCATCTCGCAGAACATTAGCACAGCCTATCACCCTCAGACAGATGGCCAGTTGGAAAGGACAAACCAGTGGCTCGAGCAGTACCTACGCATCTATGTGAATCACCAACAGAACAACTGGGCCTCCCTGCTACCCGTCGCCCAGTACACCCACAATGCATGGCCCAGCAGCACGACCAAGAAGGCCCCATTCGAACTCCTACTGGGACACATTCCACGCGCCCATCAGCCCCCAAGATCCGAGAAAATACCGACCATCAATGAGCGACTTGATTGCATCAAAGAAGCCCGCACCGCAGCACAGACAGCCATCACTAACGCCCAGACTATGGTGGCTAACAGGAAAGGATCCAAATTTAGACCATTCGCGAAAGGACAGAAGGTCTGGCTGGAAGGAAAGAACATCCAAGTCACGCAGCCAAGTGCCAAGCTCGCAGCCAGACGATACGGCCCTGTTACGCTCTCGCTCCACTGTACGCCTTATTTCTTTTCACTTTTATTGCCTACTGCTCTCTGCGCTTCGCCTATGGACTGCCGGGCCCCTACGGCCCGTGACTCCGTCTATGTCTTCCTATCTCGCTCCGTACAGCTACCACACGGCCTGACGGGCCGCCGGGTCCGACGCGCATCCACTAGTGCTACATTTGCACGCCTCTGCGCATGCGCTGCCTCGGCACCTACTGACTCATACTATACAATGACTCCAGATGACTGTGTACTAAGTAGCGGTGTCCTAGGGGCACCATGACTCGTTCTGACTCCCTATGAGTCACGCCTTCATGTACTTATATCGCTCAGTTCGCCTAGGACAGACCTTAAGTCTGTTCTCTTGTAATCTCAGCTTGTGAACGGTTCCCTCCCTTCCCTTGTGAACCACAACTCCTCTGGTCAATTGCCAGACTTCACGCGTCCCCTCGCAGAGCCTTAGTGTATGCTCAAAGGCAAGGGAAAGCTCTCTATCAGACGTCACAAGAGTACGCCTGCACGTGAGAGGTATACAGACCTCTTGCCCACAAGGCCACAGTCACCAGCTTCGCCTACGCCCCCTCCTTCGCCTGTGGAGGTACGCTCACTCGGTGGGCGT
>QLOS01003511.1:0-17050 GCA_003313725.1 Russula sp. MG48 | reverse complement strand
GGCGCTGCATTGCTCCTCTGCGGATTGGGACGTAAAGTCGCATGACTTGCATGATCGATGATGTCTATAAGTGTGTCTAATGTATTCGTTTACATAACGAGACGTATAATACGACTGTTCTTTAGGCCCATCCAACCTTGAAAAGTTCGTAACCTATCTCATCTGCCCGGCCATGCCCATCAATTTTCCGCAGGGTCTCCTTTTCTAGTATTGCTAGCGTTGCGCCGCCTTCCTCGCGCGAGAACGCATCGCTGACCGTGGATGATAGTCCTTCGTGCCTTCCACCCGTCCTTTGGGCCACGATCATCCATAGGACACCTGCAGGGCGTGCAAGCAACTCCATCACGCAGTTGGCTATCCAGGACGCATGAGATGGCTCGTACACGACGTCGGCGGCAACGATGACGTCGAAACTGCGGTCAAACGGTGCGCTTCCCAGGTTTGGCCGTGACCAATCGAGTTCTCGCACGACGATGTCTTGCGTGTCGTTATTGGCATCCACATTGCATCGGAGGTTTGCCAACACATCCGGATGGAAGTCCGTGGCAACGATAAGCGGCGGAGGTGCAGCAATAACCTGCGAACGGGCTAGAATCCGCGCCGCGGTGATGCTGAGGAGACCTGTTCCGGCGCCGAGCTCGAGCACACGCAAACCTTCGCCGCACGTGGCAACTTCCAAGTTGAACCTGCCGGGATTGGCGCACAGGCGTTCTGCCAGAAGGATCGAGCTTGCCCAACTCTGCAGACCCACGGAGGTATGATCCTCACTGAGAAGTGGGGCGTCATTCAATTCGACTTCAACCGGTGGTCCATCCTGGGTCGGGAAGGAAAAGTTGCGGGTGATTGCTTGCTCGGGTCCAGACCCCGTGAATAGTGCAAGAAGAGAAGCGGCCTCGTCGATCGCACAGGTACACGCCTCCGTTTCCGGCTCGGATACGGAGGATATCCAAATATCGGACCGCGCAGTGAAGCCTATCAACCACTTGATAGCAAAAGAACGCTCGAATTCGTCTGCGCGTAGAAGCTCCAACGCCTCGTTTCCCTCTTCGTCATCCAAGAAGGCGTCCTCGTCACCGTCCTCCTCAGCTGAAGCATAGCCGGAATCCGGGACAGAATTGTCGTGAACTAGACGTGCGCATGACTTGGGGCTTTTTTTGAGCCGCAGGCTCTCCACGAGTGGCAATGGGAAGTAGAGGGCGCGGAGGTTGGCCAAAGCATTGATGACCGGAATTGAAGAGTAATTAGAGAGATGATTGAGAGGGGGGAGGCTGGCCATGGGGGAGATGGGATTGGAAAATTGGGCCATGAATTATTCTTCTAGTACGACCTATGTATTTCTATGTCCCAAGTCGACAAAAAAAAAAGAGTGCACTCTAGGGCTGGAAATCGGGTATTTTGGGAATCTCTAAAAAAAAATGAAATGAAACAGATGGTTAATAGAGTCTATAAGAAAAGAGAAACTGAGGCGTTGGGCGGGGAGTGTTATGGCTGACACGCAGGCATCTTGATGATAGGGTCAATGGTTGTAAGAGGATGAGCAAACGCACCAACACCATCATTAAGTAAAAGCTGGGTGCACTGCACGGACCAATCAAATGGCCGAGATAGAAAAAATCTCGTGCACGTGCGCTTCCCAGTCAACGACGTCGATCGAGTTTCGTTTCGCGGCTCGGGCACGGGCACGAATGTGCAGTTGTACAGGCGCGAAAGTAACACGAGAGCGAAGGCCTGCTCAGGTTCACAGTAATGTTGGTAGGGACCAACGAGATTTGTAAGGTGACGCAAAGGTTCAACGAGCTAACAGCTTGAAGAACTTGAACGTGGCCGTTCAAGTTGCTCCTTCATTGAGTATCCTCAGCATCTTCGGCCCTCACCTTCGTTGCCCCCAATCACCCAAGACTTTGTCAGAGATTGCTTTCCATTCTCACGCGGACAATGGACACCTAAGATTAAGCTGATTAAGTCTTGAATCCAACCACGACCTTTTCATATCCTCTGGTCACCAATAACGTCTTTTTGTTTGCTTCTGCTTCTCATTAATTCTTCTATCCCCAAACTCCATGAGGACGTTACTACTCCAACATTAATCCCCCTCCCTTCTGTCTCGACTGCATATGATACGAGAGCGCTTTGTCATGGATGCAAAGCCATCTCATTTTGTCCCCCGCCTCTATACACAACGCGCTCCTCTTATTGCCGTCCAAGAGGCTAACAAGATGCCGTTGACGTTCGCGTCCTATCACGTCTAAACAGGTGGTCTGGGGCAGGCCGCGGATCGGCTATCAGACACTGGAAAGAAACGCCTTCTCGGGTCGATGCAATATCAGCGCTTTACGTTCCGTGCTCGACGAGCTTTGCGAACTCGTCGGCCAGCCAGTTATTGACAGGCCCTATGCGTTGAACATATCGGAACAACCGCGAGCTTGTTGTCTGACATCAGTTTCCTGCCCTCCCCCCACCCCCCACGCGACGGGCCCAATGGACAAGGTCAAAAGTATTTTCCCAATGAACATGTATCTCCACATAAACCAACGCCCCCTGCCGGGCCTGCCCCCATCAAGTCTCATGAGCCCAGCCTACAGACGTCACATCTGCCCCCGTTTCCCGTTATTGCGCCGCCAGATAAATCCCTCCCCGGAGTGAGGGAAGAGATTTGAAGTCATTAAATGGGTTTTACGAAGCTGGGTCGATAGTCCTATCTTGGTTGATGCGGCAATATCAGAGGTTGCGGCGCCAAGCCTTCGGCACCATAACTTCTCATTGAGGCAGAAGCCGCAAAACAGAACGGGTATGAGTACCTACAAGAAAAGGGAACCCAAGAAGCTGGGGGGTGGGGTTACTGCCGGGACGCAGGCATGTTGGTTATAATGTTAATGGCTGTAAGAAATTAAGTGGGTGCATATGGTGAAATGTTGTATGTGCCTCGGACGGCAAAAGTCTAGTACACGTGCGTTCAAGTCGCCTCGAGATTAGATCCAATGACCTTTGCCTTGAAGCGTTGATGGCACAACCCGTCATTACAGTCACTTACAATCTCGTGGTTCCAGAGGGAACACCACATCCAAAACCCGAGTCGTCCGTATCCCATTCGCGCCCCATCGCACCTAGTGCAGCCGGATACGAGGAGTACTACGACACGCTCCGAGCTGCGATCGATGAGATAAAAACAGTGACAGGTCATGAACTCACAGTCTTGAGGGACGCCGTTGGGAATAGAGAGCTTGGAAAAGAGGCGGGCGTGAAGAAGGAGGAGGATGAAGGTAGTGATGAGGGAGATGGAGAGGAGTAGGACTCTAACCTCGCAACGGTGTGTCAGTATCATAACCACTCCTAACTAGTCACTTCACGAAATCTTAGGCACCAACGCAGCCAGAGACATTTGATCTAGTCCAGACTGCTCTAGTACTCCTCCCGCACATCTGCGGAAACTAAAGACAATAGCCTTGCTGCCGTGGGACCTTTCCCCAAGCGAATTCTCATCCAACGATTCGGGGTGTCAGAGTCGGTTCACTTATCTCTTTCGTAGAGTGAATCGGACCCATGACCAACGTCCTCTCTTGCTGATGCTGCGGACATCCTGATTGAGAAGAGGTTTAGGCTTTCACGTTCTGACGGGTAGTGTGAACCTGCGGTGTGATCCCCGGTATTAGGTTCAGCTCACCCCGCGGCGTGCTGCTGCCCGCGTATAAGTTACCCCCAAATTTTCACAAGCTTTCCAGTCGACACCAACCCTGTGTCAATGGCAGTTACGGGGTGGCTAACTTTGTCTCTGACGTCCTTTTGCGTCCCACTCGCTTCTGTCTTTTGGCTTTCAGCCCGCGCGCTCCACATCATGACTCCGATGCCCGTGATATTTTGCTCCAGCCTCTCCACCCGCAATTGATCCATTTGGTGACAGGATTGGGTTTGGAGCTCGTCTCCGAAAGAGTAACCTAGGCAGCTTTCAATAATAACCCCTACTTTTTTGTGCCAACTGCGCTGTGCCAGGTGACACCGGGCTGACCTCTCCACGTTGGAGCTTCTCTGTCAAGACCGGGGAATGGAAGTTGATATTTTCTATTTGGAATACGAAGGCCCGTACGTCCCAAGCTAGGCGTACCTCTCCTCCGTTAGTCTGTCTCCATCACTGTGCCATGTGGGGATATGTGGGGACGTGCGTCGCATGATCGGTGAATCCACTTTCCCCAACCGGCTCATTGCCGAGGCTTGCCGCTGATCGTTCTGGCGACGCTTGGAGTGTGCGTAGCCGCTCACTCATGGCGCATGGCCGCAGGGATAGCCTACGTGTGGGCCCACTTCCTTACAACCTCGTATTAAGAGTAGTAAGAGAGAGAAAGGCTCGAAAGTCTTGCTGCGTAGTTATGCACATGCTACCTTTGGCCAGGGCTGATGATCCGGCGGGCAGAGATTGCAGGATCGATCATCATTCGCCAGTGATCGCTATCGGATGGTTTCTTGACAACGTTGAACGCAGCACGACCGACCGGAGGGTTTTGGTCGAAATCATTTTTTCTGATCATTGATCGAAGCTACCCCTATCACTCCAACCCGTTGGCTTGTGATTCTCAGGTCAGAAACAGTAGGGTTCTTCCCAGTTTGCGGGCATACGGGCATACAGGACACACAAGTGGACGTATTTTCATCTTCGACCCAGACCTAGTTGCATGCATTATGTGCATTTCTTCAACATGTAACTGCAAAAAGTGAAAGCTAGTTATCCGTACTTCGCCTTGGCCATCTGCATGAACATGTCCATAGTAGCCTTGTCTTTTTCACGTATGGCAGCTGCACGCTCGCGAGACGCAGACACCTTATCCTCGCGTGTACCCTCGCGCTTCTGCTCAAACCTCGCACGCGCAGCATCTCTGCGGGCAATTCTGTGAGGTCAAAGCACGCACGTCATGTGCGCCAGTAAGCTCAGGAAGGTGGGTGAGGAAAGAGAGCACCCACTGGGCCTTGAAGCTATCCCCACCACCCATGAGTGTCCCTTCATCAACGTCCAACCCTTCATCTCCTCTTTCTCTGAAGGCACGATCGCCCTCACGCCGCTCTCGTTTTTTCTCAAGCATACGTTCACGGCCGACCTCCCGTGGGCCAGTCATGTCCTCTATACGATCCCGTGCTTCCGCTCTATCGCGTTTTCGCTGGTATTCCCGCTCTGCCGCGGCTTTCTCGTCTTCAGCTTCGCGAGCGAGGGTTCGGTCACCTTGTGGGGGCAGGGCTGGGCCTTGTACACGTTTGCTTCTGCCGTCACTGGGCTTCGAAGGACCACTATCGACGCCGTACGTGGCCGCGCCAACTTCTGCCCGCGCGGTCCGCAAGACTTCGTCCTCCGCCTTGGTACGTTTTGAGGCGAAAGTCCATTTATATGCGGTTTGCGAGGTAGCCGATTGCTTTGATGGGTCCACACCAGCATACAGCGACTCTGCAGGTCGAACTTGAGTCGCTAACTAGGGAGGAGCGAAGGGCAATGAGGCTTACTATCCAACTTTCCGCGGTTCCATTCCTATAACAATGATGAACCACGCTGACCTACAGCGGAAGTAGAATAAGTGACGTACCTTCACAAACTTGTGAAAGTATCTTGGAGGAGTATGAGAGATGCCTAGTCAGTGAGCGTGTGAACTCACTTCCGTGCCTTTTCCCCCGAAAGCTCGTCAAAGTACTGGAAGGAAGCGCCTTAGGAAGAGACATCATTCGACGATTCTGAAGGTACCTTGTGCTTCTCGTCTTTCAGCCAGACACGAAACTCGGAACTTTTAAGAAAGTAGTCGGATTCAGTTATGGGTTCAGCACCTCCAGGGAGGTGTCTGCTTGATGATTCTGAGCGGTGTGGCGAGTCGCGCGAGCGGGACCGCGGCATGGTTGATTGGACCGAGAACAGGGTAGTGAGTCACACGCCTGCAGCAGAAATAATATTATGATGATAGCCCTTAACGTGAGATGCGCACGCAGCCTGCCTATCCCATTCCTCTTCAGTCATCCACGATGACTGCTGCCTCTGTCACGGAAGAAAAAAAGCCTCAGACGGTGCCTATGGACGATGATAATGACGTGGACGAAAGCGACGAGGAGGGGGCACCGGAGATAGCCGCAGCTGATGGTCAGTTCTACTTCGTATTCCTAACACAATGCACTCCTAATAACACAAACTGTTCCCCATAATCATACGCTCATTTGACATAGGTGAGACGAAGAAGAAAAAGAAAAAGAAGAAGCCAAAGAAAAAGAAGAAAGTCGATCAAGGAGACCCCCCGCGAACTGGGCTTTCAAAGGTGTATCCAGATGGGAAATACCCTGTCGGGGAGATTCAAGAGTATAGAGATGAGTAGGTAACCCACGAAAACATCCAGCGTGACCCGAAGCTCAAGCCGTGTTAGCAACGCTTGGCGCACCACCTCCGAGGAGAAACGCCATCTCGAGAAATTGGCCATGGAGGATCCAGATCTTACATATGAGAATATCCGGCGTGGCGCCGAGGTGCATCGTCTTGCCCGAAAATATGCGCGCAAGTCCATACGTCCTGGTATGACAATGACTGAGATCGCGAATGGCATCGAGGACAGTGTACGTGCTCTGGTCGAGGAGAATGGCCTAGAAGCAGGGATTGGTTTTCCCACAGGCCTCAGTTTGAACAATTGTGCAGCGCATTACACTCCAAATGCCGGCGACACTATCGGTGAGTACTGTTTGATGTCAAGATTGGGTAGTATTTTGACAGTCTCCATGCGATTCTAGTTTTGCAGAAAGAAGACGTTCTGAAAGTCGACATTGGTGTGCACGTTCGAGGACGGATTCTTGATTCTGCATTTACGCTCAACTTTGAGCCGACATATGACAAGCTCCTAGAGGCGGTTAAGGCGGCGACTAACACTGGGATCAAGGTATCCATCTCATGCCACGTGAGGTGATCATATTAATCTTCAGCGCCGCTACAGGAAGCTGGAATCGATGCACGGCTTGGGGAGATCGCAGGTGCGATACAAGAGACCATGGAATCCTATGAAGTTGAGGTGGGAAACAAGGTTTACCCCGGTTTGTGGCAGTTTATACGATGCGTGCAGGCGAGCATTGCTCACACCATATAGTCAAGGCTATCGAGAACCTCAGCGGACACTCGATCGAGCTTTACAAAATCCATGGCAAGAAGTCAGTGCTGCTAGTGAAAAACGACGACCAGACTAAAATGGAGGAGGGCGAGTACTTTGCTATCGAGACATTTGGATCGACAGGGCGCGGGCGAGTGGTAGAGAGCGTGAGAGACAGTAATGGGCATTTTTCTAACCAATTTGTTGACCACTAATACGGTAGGGTGATGTCTCGCACTATGCCAAGATTTACGATGTGCCCCAAGCGTCAGTGAGGTACGTTTGCGCAATCCATCCATACTTGACAGACGTCTGATAGTTGGACAGACTCCAGACGGCGAAATCGTTACTTAGGACGATCACAAAAAATTTTGGATCGTTGCCCTTCTGTCGCAGGTACCTAGATCGGGTAGGGGAAAGTAAATATCTCCTAGCGGTGAGTGAAATTTGAGATCAAGACGAAATAATCTGACTGACTCTCACGGTTACGGCAACAGCTCAATCACCTGGTGAGTCAGGGGATTGTACAGGATTATCCACCATTATGCGATGCGCGTGGTTCGATGACGGCTCAATTCGTGAGTGTGCAGTAAAGTACTTGAGCACATTGACTGAAGAGCGAGACATTTACTTTTAAGGAGCATACTATATTTTTACGCCCTACAGTCAAGGAGGTAGTAAGTCGTGGAGACGACTACTGATCCGATTTCTACTTTGAGACATGTGATTTAATAAGATTTCATGTAATACGGTGCGAGAGAGCGGGAACATGAGGGAGAGTGTGCATTGGAGTGAGATGCCAGAGGGGGGCACTAAAACTGTCAAGTCAACATCACCACTAACAAACTCAACGCGATCGCATGAGGCCAACTGCTTACAGCTCATGTCCCACAACGTCCTTATTTAAATCTTATCCTATAATATCCCTTCTCTTTATACACCACCGCCACCCCTCCCGTCCGTCATTGCCCACCTATGAACATCTCCCTACCCTGGCCTCTTTCCCGCTTTTATGCAGGGCGAGCAGTCAACCCCACCGTCAACCCTACATCTACTCACAGAAGACCCTCATCGATCGCCTCCCTCTTGCGCTACTATGAAACTCCTGGCATACCACCGCCATTCTCGCGCGTAGACCCCCTCCTTCAGCAGCAAGGGGGACACGTCATGGGACTCCGTGACCTTCTCAGCTTGGGTGGTTTAATTGCTCTCAAGGGTGAGTAATGACAGTCCGGATCATTACCCCACGCCGATGTCATGATTGTGGATTGCGTGTCCACGGTTTGTACAATAAGGCACGCGACGTGGTCATATGCCTCGCTACTTGCCGCACTTTCGCCGTTTTCACGCCTTTTCCCCTTGGAGCTCACTATAGCTTCCTTTGACTTAGCTACCGAGGTGGCCGGCGATGTGGTCTCCCATCAAATATGGGGCCCTCGAAAGAAGTCGTGGAGTCTCCCTATGACGATTCTTGCTGGTATCATGAGGGGCGCAGGGCGTCACTCAAATCTCGTGAATATTGTAAGATTACTTCTTTTCTCCGTTCCTCTTCGCCTCCGACCATGTGCCTTATCTAGGCTACCATCCGGATGTTCCTGGGACTTGGCGGCCTAGTGCCCCTCCCACCGGATGCCCTCGTCACGCCCGTCACCTTCCGCGTGCGAAAGCGTGGGCTACGGGGAATCCTCGCTCAATTCGATGAGCTAGAGGATGGCACGCGTGAACTCTCCGGCGAATGGGTCGTCACCAAGAGGCTTTGGCAACGCCTACAGGCAGAATGGAAGGCATCCCAAACGAAATCTCGCGCCGATCCATCTACCCCACCTCGTAAACATTATAACGAAAGAATCATTCTATATCTCCATGGCGGTCAGTCCTCGTGACGCATTTCGTAAACCAATCTGACGCGGTAACGCCCTCGAACATATCAGGAGCATATTATTTGTTCAGTCCATCCACACACAGGTCAATAACCATACCTTTATCTAAATTTACTGATGCTCGTATATTCGGTAAGCTCTTGTACTCCATTAGATTTCTCCGATGTATCCATCCCCATTTGACCATCAATAGCCGTCGCGTACCGTCTTGCTCCAGAAACCCGATTCCCCGGCCCCCTCCATGACGCTGTCAGCACATACTTCCGCCTGCTTGAGGACCTTCATATCCCTCCTAGCAACATCCTCTTCGCTGGTGACAGCGCTGGGGGAGGATTATGCCTAGCTGTGCTGATGTATCTTCGTGACAACAACTATCCCTTGCCTGCTGGTGCGATCTTGATGTCTCCTTGGGTTGGTGGGTGCTTCTGCCCTCGAATATAGCAAGCTTTTGTTCGCTGATCGAAACGGCAGATCTGACGAGAAGCTGCGATTCCTGGGATAGCAACGCGTCGTTTGACATCGTCCCGATCCCATCTAATGGTGACCACATGGATCCTGTCGCTTGCTATCTCGGCTCCAACATGGAACTGTATCTTACCCATCCTTACGCTAGTCCACTGTTTGGGGACTTTACAGGTCTACCACCTTTGCTCATACAAGCTGGCGAGTCTGAGGTGCTTCGTGATGAGGTCACACTATTGGCGCACAAGGCTACTATTTCCGGCGTGCAGGTCATGCACGAGTTGTACGAAGACGCGGTGAGATTGCGTGCCTCCGAGTTGTTCCTCCTCTCCTAATCGACGCTCGCATTTCAACCACAGATTCATGTGTTTCAAGCGTTTCCTTTCCTCGAAGCGTCACTCCACGCGTTCTCATCGTGTCGTGCCTTTGTGAGACACGGATTTGCCTTCGCCCAACCGCAAGATCCTCGTCCACTTGATGATCACACAGAGGCAGAACTCGCGAACGAAATCGACAACGAGCGCGCCCACATGGTACGCGGCGACGGACAGGACAAAGTGCCCTCGAGTAGCAAGGTCCGGGATGATTCCGAACAAGACACTAGCGATGCGACGGAGGACGAATCCGACAGCTCGTATGTGAGCGCGGACGATTCGTTACCTGTGTCAGAGGAGGAGGACGGCGCGCGGTCGACGCCAGCAGTCAAGTTGCAGGATGAGCTTCGCGCTGGTGACGACTGGGACGAGGAGCTTTCAAGCATCCGCGCGGCGTCCAACTCGAAGTCGAGACGCGTGCAGAGTTATCACGGTCTCGAGCATTTGCAGCACGTCTCATCGCTGATGCGGGCGCAGCACCCATCAGCCTTTCGCGGTCACGCGGCGACCCTCAGTTCTCGTCACTTGCGCATGTCCACGCTCTCGTCGGCTCCCGTGCCATCCCCATCTATCCGGTCGAGTTCGAGCCATCCAGACATCTCATCACTGTGTGAACAATGGGAGAGCACGGGTCCAGCAAATGTCACACTCACCTACAAGCCCAGCGGCACAACAATTCCTGCATCGTCAAGCAAGTCAAAGGGTCGGAAGAGATCACCATCTTTTCATCATACATAATTTCCTCTTTTTTTTTTTCTTGTTCCAGAGGGGTCCTGCCGCTTTTAGCCCGTTAATGATATATCTTTGTCCTTGCCCTCAGTCGACTACGAGATTCGGTTCGGGGTTTAACTCCAGCTCGCGTTGGCTAACATTTGTACCCATTAAATTCTGGAGACGTAAGACATTTTCCTGTACCAACGCATGCTCTTCACTGAATGGTGATAGGAAGTCCTTGGATGTGTTAGGGAGAGAGGGATAGATCAGATGCCAAGAACGATGTGACACCGACGCGGAGCAAAAAAAAGAGTATTGTACACAAAACATACAGAAAAGTGCGCAAGGAATTGAAATCAGCGGCGACAGAATAAACGGCCGTAACGAGGGAAACATCGTCCATGAGAGTTGTGACGGCGCTACGCCTTAGTGCTCATAGGTCAGATGAGCCATCGGAGAGAACAACATAATCGACGTCGGGAGATAGAGTTTGGCCGTTGGCGGGCGTAGGGCCAAAGTGCGAACGGCTGTCTTCGTAGACATCACTATCATCATCACTATCGTCGGATGGCACGTCGATCAACGATATCGAGGAAGCGTCCGACAGAGGCGGGATCGTGGTTGATTCATCGTGTGAAGGAATAGGAACAGTTGGTGCCGACGGCGCAGAGCGCGGCATCACGACGGACGATGATGATGCAAGTGAAGCACAACCATCGTCAGGTGTGGGGGCCTTACTCGGCTCAGCGACGCAGATGCTGAGAACGCGGTTAGAACCGATGTGAGAATAAAAGGAACGAGGACACTCACTCGATCCAGATGCTGTGTCCAAAGCGTCTCCCCTTGCCGTCGCAGAGTCTCCAGTAACTGATATATTTGCCTGAGACGTCGGGTGCCTTCATCTCTCCCGTCCACACATCCACTTCTTCGCCAGATGGCACACTGCCAACCTTGAAGCGCTCGGAAGTGTCAATCATGAGCTTATCACCCGCAACGAACACAAGCTCCGTATCGGTAGGCCATGGGCCGGGTCCATCATTGCGCATTCGCCATGATTTGACGAACTCGGCGCCTGGAGGGAAAATCTGGCCGTCGGGAATGTTATTATCCTCAACAAACGAGGCACGCAACGGCGCATCTTCCGCGACATTGTCGCTCTTGTTGTCAACGGGCGAGGAAACTGAAGTGGTCGAGCTATCTAGTAATTGAGACAACAGATGGCCAGGGTTGATTCCGTCGAGCACGCCGTGTCGGGGTGTTTTCTCGGGTTTGGACAGGAGTGCGACTAGGGACAGTGGTGTCTCGGCATCATCGACCTGTGTCGAGGCGAGCTCTGTGGGCACACTCCCCTCCACTGCGGTAGGCTCAGTTCCGCTCCCATGAGGCATTTCTTGAGGTTGAGTAGGCAATGTAGGTGGGGTAACGACAGGTGGAAGCTCGAGTAAGTGACGGAACTGGGAAGCGAGGTCAAACAGTTCGTTGAAATCCACCGGTGGTACGTGAGGAAGCGACGTGTGCGAGTGTCCACTGTCGGACTCAGAGCGCGGTATTGCTGTGGCAACTAACGTGTTTGCCGAAACGTTGGCCACATCTCCTTGCTCCACGGGGGAAACCAGGGGTAGAGGTTCAGGACTCCAAGCACGTCGAGGAGTCGAGGGGGTGCGAAGGGGTACGGGAAGTGGAGCGGGAGGGGTCGGCGGAACCCATGCACTCTGTCCCCACCACGGTGCAGAATGTACGTTAGATCCATGCAAACCGGTGATTAGCTCTTGGGTGTACTGGCCTGGCAAGGATGGAACGGCACGAATGAACTCGGTGGGTAAAGCAGGTGGGGGTGATGGCACAGGGAGTAGCGGAGCAGCGGTCGGGGAGTAATGTCTGGACTGTGATGGACCAATGCTTTCACGGGTGAGAAGAGGTGTACCGAATGCAAACGGAACGGGTTTCTCAGCAGACTCTCCATAGACATTCTGTTCAAGATCGGGAAGAGAAACGTCCACCAGCTCCGCTGGAGGTTTGGGAGATGCCTCGGGAAGGGGCATATTCAATGGAATCGGGGTCGGCGCCGTATCGGGATCGATAGGAGAAAGTGCAACCCCGGTGTTTGTGCTGATTCGTGAATGGTCACTTGCAGCCTCCTGGGCGTCATCCTCCTGAAGTGGGCCAGATGCGCTCGCAATAGGGGAGGTTTGAGCCCCCGACTCCCCATGACGCCTGACTGCAGGAATGTGAGCACCAGGTTTACGGATCTTCAGCATCACATGTCCTGTCGGATGGACCGGAATCGGATGCGCTTCACAGTTGGCACAAAGGTCGAAGTCATTACAAGCAGGATGCATACACTTGTAGCGAATGCCATGTATCACATTGCCACAGCCGTTGCAGAGAGCGGCATGGATAGGTTTAGCAAGCGAAGGGAGCTGCAGGTCGTTCGAATCATGCAAGCGAGCAAAGCCGTGACCAGGGTGATGAATGGGTACGATCGCGTAGCATGAGGCGCAAGCGTCGAAATCTGGGCAGTCAAAGCATTTCTGTGGGCACCGTGAGCATGGCCTCCTATGAAGCATAAACAATACTCACAAAGCGGTCGCCGATGATCGTAGAATCACAAAGGGAACAAGTAATATCATGAACCACGCCCTCGGCAACAGGGGCAGTATGTTCCCCTTGAATGTCCGAGCCTGAGGTGGTAATCGGGAGCTCCGCGGGTCGTTCGTTCGTCACAGCAGAATTGACGGGGTCTGCGGTACCCTCTCCTGCGAAGGATGCATGTACCCACACTCCTCCCGGCTCTTCAATGGCAAATAGCGCATGGGATCTTGAATGCGATCCGATGCTTTGCGGCTGAACGGTAAGGCATGAAGAGCAAAGATCGAAGTCTACACACGGAAAGTCAGCGATTTCCAATGCAGACGAAGGGAGACCAAACCTGGACAATCAAGGCACTTGTGCCTAATCCCAACAACCATCTCGTGACACATGTCGCAAATAATGTTTTCATGGATCACTGGCGGAGGGGGCGACTGCGGTTCCGCAGAATGCGCTGCTGCTTCTGTAAGCTGACTTTGACTTGTTGTCGCACCATCTGGTTCAATCGATAGCGGAGGAGTTCCGGGATTGGACTGCCCCTCCGTAGAAGTGACACCCCAGACATCAGTGGTAACCATACCCAGCGATCGGGAGAGGATAACGTCGACGTCGGTCCTAAATGTCCGGATGAGGTTTGAGATCTCTTGTTTCGCGCGGTCTACGTCGCAGCAAGTATCGCGCTGCTTCCCTTTATTGCTTGCTCCCATGGTGCGAGCCTGTACATCTCCCTCGTAGAACACATCCATCTCTTCGCTAACGTGGGCTTTATAACTATTTGGATGTGTGAACAGGGCAGAATCAAGAGGTTTCGTTTCGTCCTCAAATAATGAGACTGGACGGGGAGGTGGCGGAGGTGGGGGACGGGGGAAGGAGGACCTAACACCGGGGCGGACGCAACAGACCGCAAACCACGACGACGGAATAGCCTCTGTACCGGTGTTTCATTAGAGTCCAAGGTAGGAGGTGGAGGCTGTTGGAAGTCACTGTGTGAAAACGGCTGAATGTTCGGTAGAGTAGGTAGCGGAGGTGCCGGATGCATAACATGAGGGGAGAAATGTGGGTGGAGGGGCATAGTTAAAGGGGGTCCGTGGAAAGGTGGCGGCGGGGGTGGCGGAGGCGGTACGTAGAAAGAAGGGAATAGCAGTGGCGGGGGTGGGGGTGGTGGTGGAGGCGGTGGTGGAAATGGAGGCGGAGGAGGTGCTAGGAAGGTAGAGCGTGGACGAACCCACTCGGGAACTTCACTCCGGTGGTGGTGACCACGATCACGATGGTGTCCGTGACGATGTTCATGCCTACGTGAACGCCTACGGGTCCCTTCAACGCTATGCGGGTCATCCATGAGGGTGTCTTCATCGTCTTGGTGAGTGGACATATTGCCCGGAACATTGCCGGGCGCATCATGGGGTGACTCATCATCACATACGGAGAAACGAAGGAGACCACCTGGCCAGTCGCGGCCACGGAAAGGACGGACGTGCCGCTCGTACTCTTCTTCCGAGTGGGCCTCCATACCAATGAGTATGCGGGCAAAAGGAGCGCTTGGAGACTGGGTAAAAAGAAGACGAGCAAGATAATAGGAAGTACTGATGGGCCAGACGCGGAGGAGCTAGGAATGATTGATAAGAATATATGAGGAAAGGAGAAGGGAGAATTACCTGTTCGTGAATCTGATTATAAGTAGGAAAAGAAGGATCTGAGAAAGAGAATTTGCGAGTTTCTGAACGAAAAGTAGCCTTTATTGTGAACATGATGATGGATGGTTGAGAGAAGAGAAGACAAGAGAAGAGTCAACCAACTTGATTGATTAAATAATAAATTAATAATAATAAAGAGGGGCTGCGCCGCAGCGTCACAGCGTCAGAGCCTGAGTGAGTGTTGTCAGCATGTCCTCGTCCTTTCATCTTATTACAACAATCCGCTATGATTCTAATCTACTCAATATCTCTTGGAATTCTACTGTAAATTATGGTCAACCCTCTCCTTTCATGCTTCTCCCCTACCACTTTGACCGTCTTAGAGCCGCTGCTACCTTACACGGTTGGCAAGATACAATTACGTCCATTTCTTGGGCTTCATTTCTGCTAACTTGTCAGCATGCCGTTCAAGCTTATGATGGTCCATCTAAAGGTGGCCCCTTCAAGGTTAGTCTCCCTTCCCAGCATACTTCCTTCTTCAACCCCTAAACACCATACCTCCTCCTTAGCTCCGGTTGGTTCTCCAACGCGCTGGTACTTTCAGCATCACCGTGGAGCCCACCCCTCCTATAGCCGCCGACCCCATGCTTGCCGCTTACATATCGCCGTCACTGGATAGCCTGCCCCGTTCCCTTGGGGACCCGATCGCCCTCTTTCTTGATATGGAGGCTACGCCGTCATCTCTATTTACCGCTACTAAGACCACCTACCGTAGCCATTACGCAGTAGCACGCGCTCGCCTCGGTCTCCCGGACGCCGGAGGTCCCGCCGATGTTCTATTGTGGAACACAAAGGGGATGCTAACCGAGACCTCCGTGCGCAACTTCGCTCTCTTCCGCCATCGTCGTTGGGTCACTCCACATGACTCTACCGGCTGTCTTCTGGGCGTAACGCGTCGCTGGCTTCTCGAACGGGGCCTAATAGCAACTGACGAACAAGGGCAGCTCCACAAGAACTCTGTACGGGAGGGAGAACTCGTCCTTCTATTCAACGCCGTTGAGGGATGTCGTATAGCAGTCGCCCATCTTCGCAAAACGTGACCCTTTTCCCCATACAACTCATATGTATAATGTATGCCCTTGTCATACTAGGCCATCTTTTGTACCTTCATATGTACATTTTCTGGTGGTCCCGGATTGTATTAGAATCCAATAATAAACGTCTAGGCCTGATGGGAATCAACACATATCTATGCGCGCACGTTGAGAGGTAGCAGAGCGTGGTGCATGGGGTCAACGTCCATAGCCTCGTCATCATCCTCGGCCAGGCCATCATCCATCTCTCTGAGCACATAATCTACGACGTAACTTTCCTGGACCAGACGTTCCATCCGCGCAAGGTGACGCTCCGTATAGGGAATAAGCCCTTCCACAAGTTCGTGGAGACCGACCTTTTCTTCACCTGTATTGGCATCCCCAAACGCGTGACCGATGTCTTCCGCCGGACGAAGCTTCACGATGGCGTGTAGCACGCGCTGCGCGACGGCAGCACCCGAGGCGCGCGTATTCCAGTCGCGGACGTAACGAAGCAAACGTACGAGATCCGTGGGTACCAGCTCTTGCAGGACTCGGTCAACATCCGCGCTACCCGTTACTCCTGAATCTCCATTCAACCCCTTGAAGAGTTGAAGCAAGCGACCTGGATGTCCGAGAGACAACGCGACTTCGATCGCCCGTCGGTAATCCTGCAGAGCGACATAATTCAGGAAGTCCTGCTCCCTAGGAAACATTGCCGGGTCAGCGACGCAAGACACAAAGACGGAAGGGACGAGCACATACTTCAGAACGAGTTCCGCGCGAGCCGACTCTCTTGCAGCCTCTTGCTCCTCCGTGCAGTCCTCCCAAAACGTAACCACAGAATCTGCAGCTCCAGAGATAATGGTCTTGTTATCCCGACTCACTATCAAAGCCCAGACCTGTTTTGTGGTGCATGGGTGAGTAAGCGTCGAAGCGGGTGATCGTGGTGTTCCCACCTTGTCTTCGTGTCCATCGAGGGTGGCAACACATTCTTCTGTCCGGGAATCCCATACTTTGACGAGGCCGTCTGCCGACGCACTGACGACTTGACCTTGTACGTCCTTCTCGCCGCCAAGCCAGTCCACCCTCAGCACGGAATTTGCATGGCCCTCGAACACTTTCAAACACGAGAAATCGTCCAGTCTCCACAACCGCACCGTGCGGTCACCACTGCCCGTCGCTAGTATTCGCGTACCACGTGCGAATCGCACACTCCATACCCCGCGTTTGTGC
>QLOS01003510.1:0-10553 GCA_003313725.1 Russula sp. MG48 | reverse complement strand
GCGCACGGGCGCAGCGTGCATGCCGAGGCACGCGTCACCACCTCCATCACCACCTCCGTCACCACCCTGTCCGGCCTGCGACATGCACACGGGCGCGGCACGCATGCCGAGGCGCGCGTCACCACCACCGTCACCACCCCGTCCGGACATGCGCACGGGCGCAGCGTGCATGCCGAGGCGCGCGTCACCACCGCCGTCACCGCCCCATCCGGTCTGCGACATGCGCACAGGCACAGCGCGCATGCCGAGGCACGCGTCTCCACAATCGTCACCACCCCATCTGGTCGGCAAGTCCATGCGCACGGGTGCAGTGCGCATGCTAAGGCGCGCGTCACCACCCCGATCCCCCTCTTCAACTATATAATACATTAAATAGATTACTGTAGTGTAGAATGTGTAGTTATATTTGAATAAAAATGATTTAATTTCAACTTCTGAGAATGAGAGAAATAATGTGCACCAAAGACTGGTCCGAACCGCATCTGGACCAGTCCTAACCGGTTATGTAAGGATTCTAGAAAAAACCGGTCGAGACCGGTTACGAGACTGGACCGGACCGCATATAACCGGTTCTATGCGGTCCAGTCCGGTTAGCGTGATTTTTCTTGAAATCTTGGACCGGTCCTGGTCCCGGTTATGCCAAAAAAGGAAAAATAACCGGACCGGACCGGACTTTGAAGCACTATAGGCGTCAGCGTTGGAGAGGCGCACCACACTTTGGTGTCGCTGATCCTTGTAATAATTGAGCCTCCTCTGGTGCCACTTGAGGAGGCGTTGTGCCTCAGCCATGCATCGCTTCTCCGTTTCAATGTCAATCGCATGGGAGTCCATCCCCATTTCTGTGGTGCGTAGGCATTTGACTTCCCCAATGAGGTACAGGTCCCCTACTGCCTTGAGGGCATTGTCCACGTGATGCCAGAAGGAGCCAGTGTCCCCTCCTTCGTCTGAGAAGATAGAGATCTGCCTCTGCGTGAGGCGGGGGAGTGGGCGTAGTGTGTGGTGGGGTGCTGGTCATGCATGGAGTGGGTAGGTGAATATGACCCTGCCGTGTCCCATGGTAGCCAGGATGACTGGGTCCTTGGCCCCAAACATGAAGGCGACATACTTGGGGGTGACCAAGGCGCCAGATCCATCCTGGATCTTCTGGGGGTAGTAGTAGACGCTGCGGGGGTGGTTGAGGCGGTAGGGGTGCCCAGGGTGGTCTTGTTCCTCTGCTCCCTCGGCGATACCTTCAACATTGATGGACGCGAGGGGGCTCCACTCATCTGGGACGTTGGCAGGGTTCCAGGAGGGCGTACCTGGGGCAGAGTCTCCTTCCACCAGGCTGCGGAGTGAGGACATGGCATCGATGACAGTGCCTCGTATGTCCTCATCTTCCAAGGTGTCGATGATCTCCGCCACCGTAGCATTGAGGCGGCAGATGACTTCCTCCCCTGTGGTCACCCCGCGCATGTCGATCGCAAAAGAGGGTCCCTCTTCTTCATTTTCAGGGATTGGGTTCCCCATGGCGTCTGTGAGCAGGAGGCCAGGGATGTGAGTGGTGGTGGAGTGTCTGAGGGGTGCATATGGGGAGTCCTCGGCATAGGAGGTGGTGTCTGGGTTGGCAGCGAGGACTCCCAGTGCATCCACAGGGGGGAGTTCAATGTCGGTCATGGGGGAGCCTGGTGGGGGCTCCAGGGCAGGGATAGACTGGTCTACGGCGGCAAGAAAATCACTGTAGTCCCCTTTGTAAATGGGGGAACCCGGCGCAGAGGATGTAGTAGAGGAAGTAGACATGTAAGCAGGACGAGGGCGACGAGGGTGGCGAGCAGCAGCGAGCGTGGCAGCACGGTCAAGGTTTTGTGGAGATGAGGAGGTGCGAAAAATGTTGGGGTAGACGGAAGCCACCGCTGCGAGGAATGGACGGGGGTAGATAGAAAATGATTGGGGGTGTTTCTTCGCGGTTTTATAGGCTGTCTTGTTGCGTGCCATTTCAGGCCAGGAACCTTCCTGCGTCAGCTTCCTGGCTGGGTTTCTAAGCGGCTTACTATTAGGGTAATCGGGGAGCTGCGGAGGAGGATAGTCTGGGAGCTGCATGGGGGGCGAGAATGTCGGTAGGCTCTCTCTGGGGCTGGACGTGGCAATGACAGCAAGCGATGTCTCTGACTCTGATTCTGGTGTAGGAGGAAGCAACGCTGATGATGCTGCTCGACGCGCGTGGCTGGGGGAGGTGCGCGATGAGTCTGACCCCAATTCTGGACTTCCGGCGACCGCGGTTCTGGTCCTGGCTGTTGGAGACGTGCACGAAGGACCCGGCGCACAAAGTCCGACTGGAAATTCCTGTGTCCTGGCTGGTCGTGCTCCTGAGTTTGTGAGGGTGGAAATGAGGCGCGCATGTCCCTCCCTTCCGTGTATTACCCCCCTCTTAGGTCTCGCATCGCCCCGATGCGTCTTGGATCTTTGATGGAACTCCCTGACAAGGTCTGGAGCATGCACTCCTGTGGCTGGTTCCCATGTGTTGTCAGCGTGTGGGTAGTTCTTCCATTTGATTAGGAATTGGTGTTCGTGCTTCCTGCCCCAGTGGCGTTCCCCCATAATGCGTTCTACTTCCCATTCTGGTGCGCCTTCAATGATATCTGGTGGGGGGCAAGTGTAATTGGGCCCATGGGCGTCTGTTTCTTGGTAAGGTGTCAGGAGATCCACATGAAACACATTATGAATCGTCCATGATGGTGGCAATTCCAGTTGGTAAGCCACAGGTGAGATGACAGATGTGATTTTGAATGGTTCGAAGCGTTTGGGCGCCAGCTTACTAGAGGGATAATAGGTTTTGATGTGGCGTCCTTCTAGCCAGACCATTTGTCCCTTCTGGAACCTGGGTACTGTCGTCTTAGGTGGCGCATTCAGGAGTCTTTGTGCGCGTTTTCTGGCATCTAGGATGTGTGTGAGGCAGTCCTGCACTGCTGGTGGGTATGTCGGGTCATTGTCAATTGTACACTGAGGTTGGTAGCCAAAGAGGAGTTCGTGTGCGGTGAGTTTTGTGTGGTCATGTGGCCACAAGTTGTACACAAATTCTGCCATGGGGAGATAGTACGCCCATTGGTCTTGTTGGTCTGGGACCCAGAGGCGCAGGTACTGTTCCACTTGTTGATTGGCGTGTTCACTTTGTCCATCTGTCCTGGGGTGAAAGGCGGTGCTGATATTTTGTTTGGCATGTATGCTCTGGGCCAATGCGTGTGCGAAGTGTGATGTGAATCTGGGGTCACGATCGGAGATGATTCGTCTGGGGAGTCCAAACCATGGGAGGATGTGGTGGAAGTATAATGCGGCTACTCCCTCTCCTGTGATTGTGGTTGAACATGGAAGGAACCGTGCTGCTTTCAAGCAGCCTTGGTCTACAATGGTGAGGATTGCGTTGTGTCCTGCTGAGGGAGGGAGGTCTGTGATCAGGTCCATGGAAATGCTTTGGAACAGTCCTTCTTCTGCAGGGACATCAATTGGGAAGAGGGCTGCCTTTGCTTGCATGGTGCGTGCTTTGGTTTCTTGGCATTTGGCGCATCCCTGTACGTATTCTTTTGTGAATTGTTCAAGTTCCTTTCCTCCTTCGTAATGTCTCCGCAGAAGTGCAAGCGTGTTCTTGACGCCTGGGTGCCCCGCAAGGGGGTGGTCATGGTATCTTTGGAGGATTTGCCTCTGCTCGGTCAGTCCTTTGGGGAAGACAGCGAACTGTAGGGCTGCGACGCGTTCTGGCGGGAATAGGGTAATGTTTTCATTGTCGTGTTCTCCTTTGTCCCCTGGGGGGCGTGACAGGAAGTCTGCAGGGATGTGCTGTTTGCCTGGGACATGTACCAGTTGGTAGTCGTACTCCTGGAGTTCTGGCGACCACCTCGCCTGGCGGCGATTGAGGTTCTGCGGTCACAGGAAGTATTGTAAGTTGCGGTGATCTGTGCGTATGATAACCTTGTGCATGCTTCCTGCTAGATAGGCCCTCCATGTGCGTAGGGCGTCCAGGACTGCAAAGGCCTCTCGATCTGCAACATCCCAGTTGCATTGGGTGGCGTCGAAGGTCTTAGAGTGGAATGCGATCAGGTGCAGATGCCCCTGTTCGTCCTTTTGCTGCAGGACTGCTCCCAGGGCATGTTGTGATGCGTCTGTGTCGACGTAGAATGTTTTGGCAAAGTCTGGCTGTCTGAGGACTGGTGCTGAGGCCACCCACTCTTTTAGTTCATCAAAGGCGGCCTGTCGTGCCGCTGTCCACTCCCATGGGATGTCCTTGTGCGTAAGTTCATTCATGGGGCGTGCGACTTCACTGAACTTGGGGATCCAGCGTCGATAGAAGAGGCAGAATCCTATAAACACGTGGACATCTCGGACATTCCTTGGAGTGGGCCAGGTCAGGATCGCTTTAACTTTGATGGGGTCCATCCTAAGACGGTCCTTTTCCAGGATGACACCCAGATATTCCACCACTGTGGCCTCAAACAGGCATTTCTCTGGGCGTAGGTAGAGGTCATGCGTGAGGAGTATTTCCAGTACTTGGGCAGTGATGCGGCGGTGAAGGGGGTAGTCCAGGGGCGTGTGCACCAGGATATCGTCCATGTACACCGTAACATAGCCGCCGTCAATGAGTTCCTTGAAAATCTGATTCATCATGGTCTGGAAGGTTGCTGGGGAGTTTGTGAGGCCGAAGAACATGACCATGGGCTCGAATAATCCCAGGTTCGTTTTAAAGGCTGCCTTCCATTGGTCTCCTTCACGTATGTGGATGTTGTTGTAGCCCCATCTGATGTCCATTTTCGTGAATAGTGCATGCCCCCGTACCCAGTCGATTAATTCTGGGATCAGTGGCAGTGGGTAGTGATTGCGGATAGTGACCACATTTAGTTTTCGATAGTCGATGACCAGGCGCAGGTCCCCGTTCTTTTTCTTGATGTAGAAGACTGGGAACCCATACCTGGAGTCTGAGGGGCGGATCAGGCCGAGGCCTTCATTCTCCTTGACAAATTCTCGTTGTGCGGCCTGTTCCCTATGGTTGAGCGGGTAAATCTTGCAGTCCATGGTATCCGGGGTGTCGGGTTTGAGGTCAATAGCGTGGTCCCAGGGTCGTGATTCTGGGAAGTGCTGCACTGCTTGTTCGCTGAAGACCTTTCTGAAGCGGTGGTAGTGAGCCGGTACTATCTGGTCCCATGTCCTTTTTTCCTTTGATTGCGCCTCCTCAGCGATGCGCTGGGAGACGGTGGCCTTGCAGAGACGCATGATGAGCTCGTCTCCTGGCTCTAGGAGGGGCTGGAATGAGGGGATGTCAACCTGTAGTCCTGCGACTCGCACTGGAGGTGTGGGTTGGAGTAGTGACGCTTCTGGTGTGCGGAGGGCGATATCCTGATCAATGGTGCCCTTCGTCCAGTTGATGTGGGGGTTGGTCGAAGCGAGCCATGGGTAGCCTAGTATGAGGTCGTCTCCTCCCAGTTCTGCAATGTAAAAGCGGTGGATGTGGCTCTTTTTGCCAGTGACAATTTCGAGTTCAGTGAATCTGGTGAGTTCCCCAATGCTGTTCTTGCTCCCATCTGTGTTTCGTAGCTTCCTGGGGCGTTTGAGAGGTAACGTGGCGATTTTGTTCTTTTTAATGAATGTAGGGCTGACGAAGTTTTCTGTTGCCCCACTGTCAATGAAGACAGGGAGCTCGGCCGTGGCAGTCGAGGTGTGTAACTGAGCTGGGATACGCAATGATTTGATTCTTGGTAGATACACATCACGACAGAACATGGCCCGAATACTGGCCGATGTATTCAGGCATTTGGAAAACCCTGGCCCTCCCACATCTGGCCCATCTGACCATACTGTTCGTCACTAAGGGTGGCCATAGCTTTGAGAATTTCTTCTGGGCCCATCATCCCCTGAGGGACGGAGAGCGTGGGCATAGCAGTGTCTCCTGGGTACTCTTCTTCGTCTTCCTGCGTTGTTTGTGCCTTGGCGGCCCGTGGGCGGTCTCCCCTTGCCTTCCTCTGGGGGCACTGGCATGCGAGGTGGCCTTGCTTCTTGCACTGGAAACAGCGTCCTTCTTTCTGAAGGCGGGCCTTCTCTGAGTCGCTGAGCATGGCCCTGAGGCGGTCCACCTCCATAGGGACTGGTCCCATCTGGCTTGGGCGAAGCGGTTGCTGGTGGCGCTGTGTTTGTTGCTGAGGGCAAGGGCCTCGTGTAGGGAAGGGGAAGAAGGGGCAAGAGGTCTGCTGGGCTCCTGCGAAGGGGTTCTGCTGCCTTTGCTGAGCTAGAATGCCCTGTTCTATCTGCCAGTGGACATGGTTGGTGCATGCTGCATGCTTCCACTCTTCCCAGGTCATGGGGACGGGCCTTTCCTTCAGGCAGGCCTTGAGGAGTCCGGGGTTAAGGCCCTTCCAGAAGTACCACACGACCGCGACATTGTTAGGTTCAAGGTTCCCCCTTTCAGCGAGTTCTTCGAACCTAACGATGTAGCTATCAACGCCTTCTCCTGGCTGCATCTTGATCGCCATCAGCTCTTGCTGTGCCCTCTGGGGGGTGGAGATGTCAGAGTAATCAAGGAGGAACCTGGTTCTGAAGGACTCCCAGGGGTGATTGTCTTGTATGATGCCTCTGGAGACCTGTTGCAGCCATTTCATGCGTTGGTGTGCCCATCCATCTACGTGTGGCCCCCTGATGAGGGTGAGAGCGTGCACGACGCGGTTGTCTTCCTGTGCGACAGCTGCGGCATTTCTGTTCAAGAAGTGGTAGTTTTCAAGGTCTAGCATCCAGTGCCAGGCATGCTTGCGTCCTTCCTCACCTCCTCTGAAGGGTTCCGGGGGTTGGCCAACTAGTTTTGCGTCTGCACCTTGTGGCCCTGGGGCGCCCAGGTCGAATCCTGGAAATCCAGGTGGCTCTCCCCCTGGCGGTCCTGCTCTGAGTGGTCCTCCCCCAGGGTACCCTCCACCTCCTCCTGGTGGTCCTCCGCCTCCTCCTGGTGGTCCCCCGCCTCCTCCTGGTGGTCCCCCGCCTCCTTCTGGCGGTCCTCCACCTTCCCTGTCTCATGGTATATCAGGGCGGGGTTCTGCTGGGGCGAATGGGTTGACCCTGGCAATGTCTGCATAGGATTGGCCAGCTGCAAGGGCGTAGCATGCTGGAGCAATGGTCTGGGTGCTCATAACTTGTATTGGTTCTGGGTCTTCTTCGATTGGGCTTGGATCCCTAACTTTTTGGTGTGCTGCGCTTGCTAGCGCTCCTCCTATATCAGTAGTGAAGGCGGTAGTGTCGTCTTCTGGGTCTTGTGGGTCCAGTGGTTCCCCTAGTAATGGGAAGCGTGTCTTGGCGGCCACATAAGCGAAGTGTTTGTTAGTCTTGTTGTTGTATGCAACTTCATACCAGGCACCTGCTACGTGGTGTACTGGGTACGCTGCGATCTTGGATCGTCCTGGGAGGATGGCGAGGAAGTAGTGCCCTGTCCACGGGATTGTTCCTTCGAAGTGTTGTGGTGACTCGTGTGTTGAACCGGCAACACAAGGGCCGGATCCCATGGGGATCTGGGCCGCTCTAGTTCTGTCTAGACCTAATCCGGACATATGGGCAATATCCCCTTATGGGATATTATTATGATATACTAGGATATATGCACGTCACCTTATGTCACGTCACACATGACTACATGTATATAAGCACCAGCTTTTCGCTGGTAAATATCAGTGTTGCTTTCGCCCACACTTCGTAGTATACAAGTAAGAGTCTACATCCTAAAGGATTCCACTGCACACCTGCTAGCTGCGCACTAGTCATACTAGTTGCTGCGCAACAGGTTATGGGCCCTGGTAGCCCTTAATGCGCCTTCAATGGCTGCAACTGTGCTTTGTGAGATGGCACTCTGCTGCAATTATGCGCGAGTACCATGTACCACAAGGAGGCACAATTCTGAGTTTTATCCTTCCTCCTATGGAAAGATATCGCTCAGGAATGTGATAACCTCTTGTGCATCGGCACAGATTGGCCTAACACAGACTGCGCAACTATGGCACGTCATATGTGCCTGGCCTACTAAGGTGTACCAGTGGACAACGAGCTTAGCCTCTTATGCACCAAAATATGAGTGCGCAAATAAGGCTGAGGACCTAGGCATTTGAAATGCTTTCATTTTTCTGGTCCTTATCGCACCTACAAGTGCTGATTTAAGTGTGTGTCACAGACCTCAAATCGTCTGAATTTCAAATATGTCTAACGCCCTCACTCAACTCGTTCCCCTTTTGGACGGCACCAACTACCTCCAATGGGAAAAACAAATGAACGCTTTTCTCAAATCTCTTGACTTGTGGGAGATAGTTAGCGGAACAGAGCCACTTCCAGTAGCTGCTGATCCTGCCGCTCCCACTCCTGTTGAGAGAGCTGCCATAAAAGCTTGGATGAAGGAATCTAATCGCGCCATGGGTAACATCATGCTACGTGTGGTTCCTACTATCCAAGATAAGATTCAAAGTCAGCGTTGCGATCAAGCATGGACTACGTTGCGGACAGATTATGGCCAAGTTACGGCCTCAAATCTGTTCCATGACTTTAAGAAGGCTATGACCTTCAAGCTCGATCACACCAAGTCGCCTGTGCCCCAATTTGAATATTTGGAAGCACAATATACGCGTCTTGCTGCCGAAGCTATAGGAGTACCAGGCTTTATTCAAGCCTTTATGCTCCTTACTGCGCTTCCACCTCAATGGGAGCAGCAGATAGTCCCACAAATCATCGCTACGCGCCGTATTGGCACTTTGGATCTTAATGACGTCAAGGGTCATATCTTGACTCATTGGGAAGCTGATCGTGCCAGAAAGTCGGCCAAAGGGCAATTTGATAACAAGTCCACTGCCACAAACGCCCAAAAGCTTAGTGCTATTAAGCATAAACCGGCTGGACCGCCTTCCTATCAAACTCAAAAAGATAGGAAAGGCAAGGGCAAGCAGCGCCAAGGCACTGCTCCCAATCAAAGCTCTGGCCAATCTCCTGGCTCAGGATCTCGGCAGTTTAGAGGAAAGCGTGGCACTGGCAACAGGAAGAAGTGCGAAGGGGAACACCTCCACTTCGCTTCGCAAGCTTCTGTGCCTGCCCCTGACGCTCATACCATCGCCTTCATTGGCGCGCATGGAATTTCCACGCGCATTGCCACTGAAACTCCCATGCCACGTGTCGCTCACCCACAGCCACCGCCCTGCTTCACTGCGGCGATGCAACTGGCTGAGGACATAGGCGCCCCAAAGAACCCGTGCACAATAAAGACCCTTGAGCAGCGCATCACCATGCTGCAGCCTAGGCAAGGTGGCTTCATAACCACTCGTCCACGTCGCACAGGACCTTCAAATGGCAGTTTCATTATCCCCATCTCTGACACAGAGGGGATAAGCGATGAAAGTGATATTGAAAGTATGACCTCATGTGATGAGAAAGCTCCGCACTCCTCACCCAAATCCTATTCTCCAGTGCCTGAAGTCATGAGGGTTGATATGCCTGAAGGCTCCCCTACCCCTGACTTCTCCAAGCCATATGTGGACCCCACTCCACACCGCGCTCTCCCTAAGATAGATGACGATGTCGTCTCTTTGGGATATGAGCCAACCCTGGAAGAAAGGATTGCCAATGAGCAAGCTCTCCTAGATGACGCAGGTGCTAGTGCCACCTATGATCTCTTTGGAGATGTCTATATGTCTGATGGGTCAGTCCCCTCTTATGCTCACAAGCACATTACTAATCAGTTGTCAGCATGGGTACTGCGGACTTCTGAAGTGGATGGTACAATGATTGATAAATATGTACATCGTTGTTCATCTGTAAAGTGCTCTGAGTGTAAGAATAGACATGCGCGTGCATTCTCAAACCCATTATGGTTGCTTGATAGTGGTGCATCCGCTCATTTCACCTTTGCAATGAGTGATTTCATTGAATACACACCTTTAGCTGAAAAGCTAAAAGTGATCACCGCCTCTAACCCTATCTTTATGGAAGGGAAAGGCACTGTGTTGTTAAAACACACAGTAATGATAAAGGGAAAGACACGAGAGCGTATTACACGCTTATATCCTGTGTTCTTACTGCCACAGTTGACTACGCGTCTTTTATCCCTTGGGGTATTCTTGAAGCAAGGTCTCAGCGTTTATGGGAACGCTGCGAAGATATCCCTATTAATGCCTGGCTTATCCCCAGTCATTCAGTGTCAAAGGCTTTCGCCTAATGATACTATATATTGGTTGAATGCGCGCATATCAGACGCTGCTAAAATCCACACTGTCTATACTGTGGATTATGAGTTAATGCACAGACGCTTAGGACATCCCTCAAAAGACGTCCTTCGTCATGCAACTCAACACACTAAGGGATTCCCTAAAGGAATTGTCTTTAATGACAAGTCTCCCATTTGTCGCGGATGTGCAGAAGGAAAGATGCCCTCAAAAGCATTTCCCCCATCTAGCACTCGTGCACTAAAGCCCTTTGAGAAAATCCATTCGGATCTCAAGAGCTTTCCTGTGATCTCGTATCACAAATATAAATATTTTATCAGCTTTGTAGACGATTATTTGTCCTATGCTTGGATTGTATTA
>QLOS01003500.1:1253-12670 GCA_003313725.1 Russula sp. MG48 | reverse complement strand
CTGAGATAGCAAAAAACATCGGCTTAGCTGCAGCAACACTATCGTTGACAGCGACGAGACCAGTGACAGCCCGGACGGCGACACCAGCTCCCTCCGGGACTCCTCAGCCAGCCCTCGACCTGGAACAGCAAGCCGACCGACTCCTAGCAGAAGTTCTCCTATCCCTAGCCTGCACTCAGACTACGCCGACCACCCCCTTAGCTCAGACAACTTCTGCGGCACTTGCAACGCTTCCGTACGAATCGGTGACGGGCATGCCACATGGAGCCCGTCGAGAACGCCATCTGACGGAGATGCTCAGCGACTACCACAGCAGCAGGGCGCAGTCCCTGGGAATACCACCACTACCGCCACCAGCCTGGGCCAGCAGGCCGCCTACACACCCGCTGCGCCGATGCGCAGCTACGCAAACGTCGCCGCCGCCACCCTCAATCAAGGAGGAGGAGTCCCTATCGTCAATACCAGCATCCCAACACCTGGCTACGGCCAGCCCGTCAACACCATCGGCTACGATGGTTATTTCTTGCGCTGGCATAGACTTGACGACAACCCAGGTGACCGGAACGTTATCCTTGTCCCCGATCATAACAACCGCCTCATCCCAGCCACGTACTACGCGCACTTCCCACACTTCGACGAGCCCATCATTTTAGGACGACTGACGACCAACTCGCCCATCTTCGCGGAGCCGCTCTACGCTAAGCCACACGACGACAAACACCTCCCCGCCATTGACGACTGGGACCTCATGGCTCTCAATGGGAACCACCCTCACCGCCGCCACATCGACAAGCTGGTCGAAGACCTTAAAGACCCGGGGCTGACGGCTGACGTGCACAGGTACCGTGTTGGAATTCATGCCCTCCACCATCAGCTCGCCGTCGAGTACGCTCATCTCACCCACCTGCCTGCGAGCCGCAACGATTACTCGGCGGCCCAGCTGGAGCAGGACGCCGCGCTTGTGCGCCGCAGCCATGAGCTGCGGGACAAGCTGCGGCTCATCGAGCTGCACCTCTATGAGGCCGCCGTCATGTCGCGCATCGGTCCCAAGCTGGACCAGATACTGGCGCAACCCGTCATGCCACCCCTCGACTACTATCTTCGCGGACGCCCTGCCACCCACCAGACCGATGTCGTCGCCGCACTCCCGGTGCGGATTACTCCTCGCACTCGCCTGAGGCAAGTCTCCCCTACCCGTCAGGTCGTCCCGCTCCGACGTGCGCGTGCTGCTCCTCCCGCCTGAATGCCGTGGCAGCCATTCCCCCTTAGGAGGGGACGTACTGTTACGATCCCTGGTACGCTTACTACGGTCCGGACTATCTATTTTTACCTACCATGACTCCTGCAATGACTGATGTGATCCGGCTTGGCAGCGCAGCCTGTGACCAGGCTGCGCTCATACGATACTGCCTCACGTTACTTGTGACTGATACTGATATGGCACAGCCTTCTGCTGTGCGCTCTACTTACGCTATTGGTTGGCCTCTACGATGACTCACAGATGTGACCCTATGTCACATCTAGGCTGTACTGCACCGCTGTTGTGACTCAGGTAGCAGTAGCACATGACCTCCCTGTAAAAGCCTATAAAAGGGCTCTAGTTTACGCCAGTCAAGCCCTAAGCTTGACTTAGTTTCGCAATCGATTCTAGTCTCGAACCTCTCATTCCTGCTTCCTCTCTCAGACGTGGTCTAGCCCTCTGAGAGCAGTAAGAACTCGCTTCATCTCACACGCCTCTCTGAGTCGCTGCAAAACTCAGCTCTGGATCGCGTCCCTAGATATCACCCCTATCTAGACGCCTATCTACTTCGCGTTTACTCCAAAACACTCGACATCCCTGCGGTCACGTGGGAAGGGTCACGTTACCTTCGTGCTCAAACAACTCGCACTCAGTCACTTGCGCATAGGCACGTGCTCTCGCATCATACTCACGTGACACGTCTTGCACATAGTCTCGTATCGCACAAGTCGTGCTACCGGCCCGTCGAGCCGTAACACACCGCCGCCGCCACCACCGCCGCCTGGGGGGCTGCCGCCACGGATGCGCATGGCCGCACTGGCGGGTCACGCAGGGGCAAAAGCCGGGTTGACCACCGTTGTGGAAGTTCCTAGCGCGGCCCATCCTATCAAGGCGCTGCGCGGGGGAGGTGCGGTGCATTTTATTTCTTTGTCTGCCAGATAACCCCTAATAGGAAATATGCCTCGTCCTAGGTCTGGCTTGGGGACGTTCTCCCAGTCTCGACCACCTATGTCCACCATTGTTTCAACAGTGGATGCTAGGATCCAGTCATCAACATCTTTTGCAGGTTGCCATTCTCCAGGCATGGGGGACCCAAAGTCGCGTGGTACAACGTCCTTTTCCTCAACTGGGCTTTCGTCTGCGCTCCCAGGATCCTTGTATTTTTCTTCCTTTTTGTCGTCGTCCCCACTTTCCTCCACCTGGACACCGCGCGGGGAATGAGGGTCAATTACAGGTTGCACATAGTCTGGATGTGCTGGGTCAGTTGGTTCCCACCACCCAAGTCCGTGGTCGTAGCGCTCGATGCGAGCCTTCCTACAAGACTCGTAGCAGTAGTTGCACCACTTCAGGGCATACCATTCATGATTTATAAATTCGATGGCCCACTCCTTTCCCTTGCTATTCTCAATGGCATAAGAATTTTTAGCGGGGTTGTCATGATGGTTGACCCAGTATGCGCGTCCCTTCACATGCATGGGAAGATCTTCCAGGGTTCGCATGGGGATTGCCACACCCTCGTCCTCGTTGAGGGGGAAGGTTACCACGCGGCTGCTCATTTTGATTTGAATAAAACTGACGCGGTCGGTTAGGAATGTAAGGTGGAGGTGGGTCTCTCCTGGTCTGATGGGGTCTTTGCTGAGACCTTAGAATGCGTAGATTTTCTTTGACGTGAGGGGGGACCCTTCCTTGTTGCGAGAACAGTCCGCGCAAAGCTTCATCAATATGGGGGACTACTGGACGGCTGTTTTCAGTGGTCCGAAGGATTTCTCTCAAGACAGCTTTGGACTGGTCAATTTCTTGGCCAATTGCCATGGCTTCATCTTGGTTATTATGCCACTGGAGTGCGACTGCTCTCTGCTGCTCCAAGTGCCTCAGGGATTGTTCAAGACGTGAGATCAAGAAGAGATCAACTGCGTCAAGCCTAGCAAGAATGTATAGGAAACCTTCACAACGGGGTGAAGTTTCCAGTTTTGTTTTATTTGCGATGGATAACAACGTCGTCTGTGTAGACAAACAGTTGGTACCCCAGGATTTCAAGGATAGTTCTGGCCACCAAGATCCCAAGATGCAAGATGATGCGGTGAATGATACCAAGATGATCCACTTTTTACTCAAGGTTGATTTTGACCCGAAATTCTTCACGCAGCCGTGCAATCTCAAGGAGAAGGTTGAAGATGCACGTGAGGATTTGAACTTCGAGGTGCGGATTTTGGTTTTCTGCCAAAGCTCTAGATAGCGCATTGACAGCTTGAGAGATCAAGGTAACTCTTTCTTGAAGCCATGCTCTATTTTCGAGCAGACCAATAGCTTCAACCACGACGTCAGTATTTGTGTGTGGTTCTGTTGGTTCGATCGCCACTGCGGCTAGCAGGTGCGTCAAGCGGTTCTAGGAAGGTAGCTTCTAGCTTATGTTATGCTCACTAGCAAGAGCGTCTACTTGAAATCGACTTGCGTCAACACTTCAAGTCAAGATCAAGAGTTCAAGAGTGAAGATAAGATCGTGACTCTGTGCGAGGTTGCTTTGTGCAGAGTTACAGTCTTTCCTTCGTGAGATGTTAGATAAGAGAGGAGATCGGACACGAGGCTCAGGCAGAGGAGATTGACGAGTCTGCGATTTGTGATAAGAGATACAAGAGCTAGTAGGAGTCGAGAACTAAGCTAGAAGCTGGAGAGCAACTCCAGCTTCGTGCCTCTTTTATCTACTGACTTCCAGGGATGCGTCAGCCCGACGCGTCACCTCCTTAGTAAGTAGGTAGGTAGATGAGTAAGAAAAAGTACATGTGAGTCAATTGTATTGTAAAAGTATCACGCGTGAGTCAAAAGTGATGCGTTCCCCTGCCGGTTCTGCCTGGAGGCTCCCGGTGGGAAGGGGAACCAGGGAGGTCATGTGACAGCTTGGTCACATGACAGGAAAGGCGAAAAAGAAAAGGAAAACATAGTAGACTTAGTTCGCACTGTGGCATGAGCACTGGAAGCCCCAGTCTCAACTTAGTCTCCAATATGAGTTGAACTTCATCATGAACAACCTTGTGTGATCACTCCTCTCTTCTCCATCCTCACTCTGCCTTAGTAAGGCATATTGAAGCTCGGCAAGGTGTGCTATAACGCTTGCAATTACACAGACTTAGGAGAGGATGCTTCAGCTTATATAAGCGTCACCTGCCTATTTAGGAAGTAGTTCACACAGTCACATGAACTACAAGACTTTGGCAAAGTGTCCAAATGAAAACTTAAGGTTGACCTACCAGAACCAAGTGCTCAGGCATCTCGGCCTTAGCAAAGCATTCACATGATCACATGCTCACTTCAAGCCATGGCCCCTTGTAGCTGTGACATCGAGACTAGAATCGATTGTGAAACTAAGTCAAGCTTAGGGCTTGACTGGTGTAAACTGGAGCCCTTATATAGACTCTACAGGAGGGGTCATGTGCTACTGCTATCTGAGTCATAACGGCAATGCAGTGCAGTCTAAGTGTGACATAGGGTCACACTTGTGAGTCATTGTAAGTATCAGCCAATAGCATAAGTAGAGCGCACAGCAGAGGGCTGTGCTGTATCAGTATCAGTCACAAGTAACACAAGGCAGTATCGTATGAGCGCAGCCTGGTCACAGGCTGTGCTGTCAAGCTGGATCAATCAGTCACAGTCACAAAGGGGTCATATCATGATGAAGTTAAAAATAGGTAGTCTGGACCATAACAAGTGTACCAGAGATCGTAACACACTTGTGGCAGATATGATGTGAGCTTAAGCTAGTTTTCTTATACCAATACTAGCCAATGTGATTTATTCCTCTATATGTGCACCATCACTCCTTAAGGCAATTCCTTGAACTCTAACCTGTGCTCAAAGACCTTACCTGTCTAAGCATGGCCAGATGATACATGTGGGCCCTACACATAACACTACCTCTAGTGACTGGAGTGGGTTAAATAGGGAGATTGTGTGCTGCAGTTGTAGGCATTGATTGTTTCTGGCCATGGTACTGGTGCATCTACACAAGAGATAACTGAGAATTCTGAGATAGAATAATAGGTTATGCTTATGAGATTCAAAATGGTACACTCTAATCTTTCAATATACTCAGTTTCCCACTGCCCCTGGATCCATGAGAGGCATATAGTAGGATTGAGAACTTACACATGAAGATAACATATATATCAGTATTGTCCATCCAAATGTAGTACTTAATTGCCTAGCATATGCTAATTTCCATTTAGGGCTTGAGAACCTCATGTTGCTTCCTAAGGTTTTTCAACTCCATCATGAACATCTCAAAATATATAATAGCACATGATAGAACCAGCATTGACTTGAACAACATGCTTTGCTGAAAGGTGTAAGAAATCTGTAGTTGTGTTAAGTGCCTGTCCTAGGTCAAGTAACTCACCATTAAGACCACTTTCAGCCCCTTCAAAATTTCCCAATCTGATTCTGAAAGCTTAAAACATGAGAAGTCAGCTAATTCTATCTTAAAGTACAGATTAATAGCCTATGTAAACTATTTAGTCACTCTCCACTGTTCAGTTGGCAAAATAACTGACCAGTTGAAGTTGTCTTAGACATTGCAGCATTAAGTATACCAAATCCCACCTCGTTTTCATATCTCTTAGAGGTTGTAGCTCTAGGACTTGGACCATGACACATTTGCCATCATTCTCCTTCACAGTGAACCAATGACATTAGTTTTCATCTTGGATGAACTTACAGAAGTCTTCCCTTTATTGATCTAAAGA
Organism: Russula sp. MG48; assembly: GCA_003313725.1. Lineage (NCBI taxonomy): Eukaryota > Fungi > Basidiomycota > Agaricomycetes > Russulales > Russulaceae > Russula > Russula sp. MG48. The sequence continues at coordinate 6,694 of QLOS01003500.1, read as the reverse complement.
TTGTAAGAGGTGAACAATTCTCTAAGCATGCCTAAGGGGATCACATTTGATGCCCTCAAACCATTCCCTAAGTTTGAAGTTGTTGTAAAGGTTGCCCAGTTCTAGCTGATCAAAGTCAAGATTGAGATTAACATTGCTGTTGTCCAATTCATCACCAGAGTTATTGCAAGTTATGTAGTTTAAATTGATGGGAATTTCAAGATTGGGGAAATTGAATTTGAAAGTCATAGATGAGATAATGTGAGAGCAGCAGATATTTATAATGTGTGTGTAGCATTAGATGCAGTGATTTAAATGATTGAAGTTAATCATGATGGCCCTCTCACATTTTGCAAGCAAAGATTGCAGCTCTTACATCACTACTGTGTTGTTCTTGGCATTGTTAAGTGTGATATCATGGCTACAAGAGGTGTTACGCTCACTGGTGGGAGCGTCTACTTAAGGTCGACTCATGTCAAAGCCTCAAGTCAAGATCAAAGAGATTCAAGAGTGAAGAGGAGACTGTGACTTTGCACAATGTTGCTTCATGCAGAGTTACAGTCTTATCTTCTTGAGATTCAAGATAAGAGAGGAGATTGGACAGAACTCAAGGCAGAGGAGATCGACAAGCCTTTGAATTGGTGTAAAGGAGATAAGATAGGAGCTAGTAGGGATACAAGAACTAAGCTAGAAGCTGGAGAGCAACTCCAGCTTCATGAGTCCTTTTATCTACCACTCTCCAGGGACGTGTTAGCCTGATGCATCACCCTCTTAGTAAGTAGGTAGTGACATGAGTAATGAAATGTACATGGGAGTCAAGTTAACAAGTAAAAGTCGCACGTGAGTCAAAAGTGACACGTTCCCCTGCTGGTTTGGCCTGGAGGCTCCCAGTGGGAGGGGGAACCTGGGAGGTCATGTGACAGCTTGGTCACATGACAGAAAAGGCAAAAAATAAAGGGAAAACAAAGTAAACTTAGTCCGCACCATGGCAAGAGGCCATGGCTCTAAGTAAGCACATTTAGGTTCATGTCACATAACCATACAACTATGTTACATGATTTGGAGTCAACCTGACTAGACACATGACTGTGAGAAGGTTCATATGTAACTATTTGTGGAACTAAGTGTGGCCAAGATGTGCAAGCACTTGGTTCCAGTAGGTGCACCTTGAAGCACCTCTAAGTGTGACCTGCATGCATTATAGCACATGATGTCAAGCTTCAATATGGCTTACTAGGCCAGAGCAGTGATAGAGAAGAGAAGAGAAGGGAAGTGTGGTCACACTAGTTTGTTTGCAGTGTATTCAACTTGTATTGAAAATAAAGTTGAGACTGGGAATTTTAGCTCAACTTCCTACTGCTTTTATACTACACTACCTAGTCACCATGAGTTGTAGGTAGGAGTCAATTGAGAGTCAATGCAACTCAACAAGAGTCACACTATGAGTTGTGTACCAGTGACTCACTAAGAGTTACTATGAGTCACTAATCAAGTTGTATCATATTGCAGTCACAAGGAGCTATCACATTACATGACATATAGTCACATGACAACTGGTAAGATCACACATGATTACATGACATATAGTCATGTGACAGTATAGGTCACAAGTTCTAAATGCAGGTGAAACTGGCAAAGTAAGAGAACTGTAACAACCCCAAGCCTTGAACACTAGTGCAATCCCCAATCAGATTGTAAAACATTGTATGGTAATGAGGCTGAGATGAAGTGAGATGATGACATAGAGGCAAAGGAGGAGCCTAATGAAGATAACAATGTCACAGCCTTTTATGAGGACCTATAAGTTACATTATCCTTTTATTAATTTACTTTATTGCAGAGAATAATGGCATCTTACCATTGGGAACTCAAGATGCTGCCATCAACCATATATCTAGGCTGTTCACTACTTGTTAAAGTGTATCAAATGCCTGCTTTCTTTGTAAGTACTGCCAATAATTCTATCTAAAACTGATTTTTTTAGCTTTAAAATTAGATTCTGTATAGTCCTATAATATATGCTATATGCTATGGTGTTTAGCATGTAGCATGTTTATGAATATATAATTAGCTAATCTCAATTTGGTTTGAAATTATGAAATTACCCACTCATTTATTATTCACTCATTTGAGATGAATCACATTTGATTTCTCTCTAAAAGCTATCTAAACATTATCTAAAAATTATCTACATGTGTTTAAGCATTGTCTAAACACTATCTGTGTGCATTTAAGCACTGTCTAAGCACTATCTAGGCACTATCTAAACTGTGTCTATTATTTCTAAACATGTCTGAGCATCTAAAGTGTTTGAATCAATCTATTTGGTCTAATTGATTGATTCAGACACATTAAGACTGGCTAAAACTTTCTAAAATTTGGTGATGTAAGGAAATTTTTAGGCTAGCAGTTTGCTATTATAATTATAACATTGAATTGATGTGAGGAAATTGTTAAAAGCCTAGGTGCCCATGAGTATAACTTTCTTCTTAGGACTAGCTGTGCAGGAATGGTTAGAATTGTGCTCATCTTTTGGAGGAAACAAATATATAGGCATTGTAAGTGTAAGAAGCATTGCCTTGGTCTTTGTGAAAGAACACATAGTGTGCCATGATGCCATAGAGAACATTGCCAATTTTGAAGTAGAAACCTAAGGTTCCTTGCATGTAGAGGGTTTTGAGGCCAGCAATTGGTAGGCTAAGGGTGGTGGTGATCCAGTTAGCAACATCCTTAAGAGAACTAAGATTGTTAATAGGTGCCCACAATGGACTACCAGTGAGAAACTGGGCAGTTGACTTGTGATATGTAACATTGATATTGTGAATGTTGTAGTCATTGAGAAGTTAGAGGATTTCTTAAGAAGAATGAAATGCTATGCTGGCAGTGATAGTGTTAGGTAGAACTCTAACCCAAATTGTGAAATAGGAGGGGTTTAAGGGTGGAAAGAATAGAAAAAGAGCTATTCTAGGCTAGTGCTACTATGAAAAAGGCAAAGTAATAAAGGCCCCCTAATAAAGGGGGGACAGAAGAACAAAAAGGGGACATAAAAAAAGAAAAAGAAGTGCAAAAAGAATGCTGGCTAGTGACACTCACCCTTTTAAGGGAAAAACAGTGGCTAGCTGGTTTTCTGCACTGCTGTGCTTCTTCAGTCCCTAGCAAGGAGATAGGAGTGGAGTGTGGTGGAGAGAGGAAAAAGACACTTGGACCTGTTATCTAGTTTGGCCCTAAAGGGAGGGTTTATATATAACTTTGGAGGGGTGATTTGTAATGTGGTTTGTAATTCAATCTGGTGATCTTCAACAGGGGAACTAAGGTTTGTGATATTTTAGCATTGCACTATTTTTAGTTGAAACAGGGGAAGTCTTGTTTGTGGTATTTTAGCACCACACTAATTTAGTGTGAAACAGGGGAAGTAAGGTTTGTGGTAATTTAGCACTAATGATCAATTGGAGCCTTTTTAATTAGTGATCTTCAACAGGGGCTGTTCTATCTATAGATAGAGATCTGTTGGGGCAGATTTATTGGGGTGAAAGAGGAGTTTTAATTGATTTAATTTTCAATGGTGGACTATATATACTGGGCTCTTCTCAGTGGGGGCATTATCCCCTCTTTCCTCTTCTCTGCGATGATGGATTTCTGTTTTAGGTTAGGGTTGGGGTTAGGGTAGGTAGTAAAATACTAAACCTAAGGCTAGTGCTACAATAACTAAGGCAAAGAAAAGTTTCCCAATAAGGGAAGGAAAAGGACAAAAGGGACAAAAAAGGAAGAAAAGAGTACAAAAAAATGCTTCAACCATGACACTCACCCAAAAAGGGGAAAGACAGTGGCTGGTCTGGCTTTCTGCACTGCTGTGCTTCTTCAGTCCCTAGCAAGAGGATAGGAGTGTGGAGGAGATGAGAGGAAAAAGACACTTGGTCCTGTTATCCAGTCTGGCTCTTTTAGGGGGGTTTATATATGACTTTGGAGGGTGATTTGTAATTTGATTAATAATATGATTTGTAATTCGATCTGGTGATCTGGAACAGTGCAATAAAGTTTGTACTAGTTTAGCACTGTTCTATTTTTGTGTGAAACAGGGGAAGTAAGGTTTGTGCTATTTTAGCACTGGACTAGTTTAGTCTGGAACAGGGGGAGTAAAGTTTGTGCTATTTTAGCACTGATATGAAATTGGACCCTTTTTAATTTATGATCTGTAACCAGGGGTGGTTCTATCTTTAGATAGAGATCTGTTGGGGCAGATTTATTTGCGCAAAAAAAGTGGAGTCACTTTTTTATTTTTGAATTTGAAATGTTGGACTATATATACTGGGGACTTTTGAAGTGGGGGGCATTATCCCCTCTTCCCACTTCTCCATTCTCTTCTCTCTTACTGCTGTGTCTGTCCCTGTGGGACTTGTCCCTGTGGGACTTGTCCCTGTGGGACTTGTCCCTGTGGGACTTGTCCTTGTGGGACTTTGTCCCTGTGGGACTTGTCCTTGTGGGACTTTGTCCCTGTGGGACTTGTCCTTGTGGGACTTTTGTCCCTATGGGACTTGTCTTTTTTGTTTAGTCCTTGTCTTTGTTATTTTAGGTAGGGTGGGTAGAATAGAGAAAACTACTCTAGGCTAGTGCTACAATGATAGAGGCAAAGTAAAAAGGCCCCCTAATAAAGGGGGGATAGAAGGACAAAAGGGACAAAAAAAGAAAGGAAGTACAAAAAGTATGCTGGCTAGAACACTCACCCTAATAAGGGAAAAACAGTGGCTAGCTGCTTTTCTGCACTGCTGTGCTTCTTCAGTCCCTAGCAAGGAGATAGAGTGGAGTGGAGTGGTTGTAGAGGAAAAAGACACTTGGTCCTGTTATCCAGTTTGGCCCATGAAGGGAGGGTTTATATATGACTTGGGAGGGTGATTTGTAATGTGATTAATAATTCGATCTGATGATCTTCAACAGGGGAAATAGAGTTTGTGCTATTTTAGCACCACACTAGTTTAGTGTGAAACAGGGGAAGTAAAGTTTGTGCTATTTTAGCACCACACTAGTTTAGTGTGAAACAGGGGAAGTAAGGTTTGTGCTATTTTAGCACCACACTAGTTTAGTGTGAAACAGGGAAGTAAGGTTTGTGCTAATTTAGCACTAATGATCAATTGGACCCTTTTTAATATATGATCTGAAACAGGGGCTGTTCTATCTATAGATAGAGATTTGTTGGGGCAGATTTATTGGGGTGAAAATTGAGTTTTAATTGTTTTAATTTGAAATGCTGGACTATATATACTGGGCTCTTCTCAGTGGGGGCATTATCCCCTCTTTCCTCTTCTCTCCCATCATACTTTTCTCTCTTATTGCTGTGGTTGTCCCTGTGGGACTGTCCCTATGGGACTGTCCCTATGGGACTGTCCCTATGGGACTGTCCCTATGGGACTGTCCCTATGGGACTGTCCCTTGGGACTGTCTCTATGGGCCTGTCCCTATGGGACTTG
>QLOS01003499.1:14003-33320 GCA_003313725.1 Russula sp. MG48 | reverse complement strand
GTCACCCACAGGCCCCAAAAGATCAATCGCTCGGTGTCTTCACTTCCGTCATCGTGATTGTGTGCGTCGGTGCTTTGGTCGTAACGATTCAGGCCAAGGTAGGCACGAGCCAGTTTTATGGTTGCGATTTTGTGAACACGGTCTCATGTCTGCTTTAGCTTCTCGGTGGACGGGTGTATGTTTCCTTGCAATCTCGTTCGTTTCCTGTTTTTGAGCGCTGTCGTGCAGGTCATTCTTCCAAGGGCTATGCGCCCTTGGCTACTGCGTGGCCCCGTTGGACATCGCGGCCCTTGTCTCGTGTTTCGTTCGCATTATTTACGTCCGTGCACCCATCGCTATTCTTGCCTGGGCTTGGTGTATATGGGGTGTGTTGATCATTCACCCTCTGCCTGCCAATCACTCACCCTCTTCGTAGCCTCTGCCAATTTCCTTGATGGAACGAAGATAGAACCCCAACGCATTCTGCTCGCCGTTTATCCATTACTGTATGTCAATTTGACTGTGCTGTGATATACTCCCTCATAAATTTCCGCAGGTTATTCTACTTCATCCTGGCATGGATGATACTCATCCAATAACCACGTATGCGTCATGCGCTGTTGTAATCATGATTCTTCGACCGGTTACTGAGAATGCACAAGTCTCGGTCTCTCACCGTCACCAGAAATTTGAATCTTCTTCTGTCCACAAGTAACTTAATTGTACAAACTGCATACATCTAAGTTGCGCTGCCGAAGATCTTGTAGCGGCGCACAATGCTCGGTCCAATCTCGTCATACTGTGCCTTGGTATGACAGGAAGAGTAAAACTCGGGCTGTTACTAGCGTTAGCCCGCCAGCCCTTTGCACAGTCGCAGAGATTTCACTCACGAGAGAGGCGAGGAGAGAGCCACCAAACCATACAGCATATCTCTGACGTTTGTGACTGATGACATTGACCTCAACGCCGGACGACTGCCCCAAAACGTGATGAGCGCAAACGAAGTCAACATGTTGTGTGCGCCCACCTTCTGTACACTTCCGCTCGAGATGGCGCTTGCCTCTAGTCGGCGGTCGACGAGTTGTTCCAGATCGCGCTTCAGCCGCCGACCAAAGAGTTCGAACATCGTCGAGCCACCCGACAGCACAATGTTCTGTGCAAAAACCCATTAATACGGGTGCTTGAGAGAAAGGACATACGTTTGGAACATGCCTTGTATAAGCCTCGACGGACATCAATGGGCGAAGCCTGAATAGTGCTATCGACGACCTCCGGTAGGGGTGTCAGGAAGTCGGAGGAGTAGATCTCTGGATTGAAGAAGATTTCGGGGGCCAGGAAGCGCTCGTACCCAACGTCCACAGAGTATTGCTGTTGTTAAAACGTGAGCTGCCTGGCGGATGATTAAGGAAAGGAGGTGCAATCATACGCGGCCTGTCACTGAATGCTCGCCGTCGTACCGCTGGAAGTACTTGTAGGGCTCCGCGTCGTACTTCCTGAACTCCTTGACGATATCTTGGCACACGTACGTATAATTTTCCTTGACCTTCCCGGCGACCTTCAGCTGGTCCTCGGGCGGCACCTGCACCATCTCGCCGCGCTCTCGCATCAGGTTGAGCACGAACTGCGAGATGTCGCGCCCGGCGATCGGGATGTGCTTGATGGCGCTGCCGATGACATAGCCTTCGGCGCAAGGGATGACGTGGGTGACCCCGTCGCCCGAGTCGATGACCGTGCCGGTGAGCGAGCGGTCCGCGACGCGGTTCGAGGTCCAAGACGCAGCGAGCGCCAACACGGCCTGGACGGCGATGTACAGCCCTTGGATGTTGAAAGACTCGAAGAAGATTTCGGCCGTTTGCTCGCGGTTCTCAGGGGGGTTCAGCGGGGGCTCAGTCTAACGCGCGAATCGATGCGCCGCGCGAAGGGATGACGGACAAAGGGGTCAGTCAGCGTGCGGGCAGACGCCACTATAAAACAAGTATCGTGCCGCTGACCAGAAGGAAGTAATGGTCCTCCGGCTCCGCTCGGAGGTACTTGAAGATCGTCTGTTCCCAGTAGCGCTCCATGTAATCCCAATTGTCGATCATCCCATGGCGGATCGGGTAGTGAACGCCGTATCCTGGCGTCTTTGCATTGGCAAGCGCCTCGTCGCCGATGAAGAAGTCGAGGTCCTCGACCCCGCGCTTCGAGGCAAGGTGGCCAGGCTTTGCCGGCACTGAGGGTCCCGATCTGCTGGATTGGGCGGCAGATCCGCGGGTCGCAATGGCGGTCGGGAAAACGCTAGAAATCCGCGTCAGTAAAAACGATCTTAGTAGGTGGGACGGGGGACTGACAAGGAAGGATCTGAATTCCCTGCAAAGCTGGACGCGTCGGGAGAGAATCGTAGTGTTAGCACCTAATTCCACGAGACGTTATGTATCTGGATCGTGCGTACCCTACTTTTGAATAGCCAGTTCCGTTATCGCAGATGATAGGTGCAAGAAGTGACATGTTCGTTTGCTCTATTTCTTACACACTCAGGCTCACAACCTGGATCGCAGCAGTTTGTTTAGGTCTATTGATCCGGCTCATCGGCCCGGAGATATGGCATCATATTCCGTAAAGCTACGGGTGGTAAAGTAACCGACGATGTAACCAAGCTTCTATGTGTACTGAACAACGACAATGAGGCCGCTGAGCCTGTGTAGAACTTTAGCATACCAAGTTACTTGGACACGCTCAGGCTTTCGCTTCCGGGTGCAGGCCCACCTTCCCGAGCGATGGCGTCCTTAGCCTGTCAAGGGATATTGTAAGCTGTGCCGCCCCAAAGACACGAACGAGATTCAATTCTACCTCCACAAGTAGATCATTGTCGACGTCCGGAAGTGACTCCACAGTGTCTCCATCGAATGGTGTTACCTGCCACCTCGTAGGCGGATTCTCGATATAAAGACAAAGATCAGAGGGCAAATGCGCGCCGTGCTCCGCGTTAAATGATTCACGGACTACGCGTTCCTCTGGGACATAGTTCTGAACTAGAAACAAACGTGCATGGTGACAGGGAGAAACCCACCCTCTGACATGGCTTCTAACTGTACCATCAGTCCGCGTACAAAGTTCTCAGCTCTTTCCTTGTACTGCCGCCGCCGAGCAATCTCTAGAAGCAACTTGCTGTAAGACAATTGATAAGCGTTGAACTGGCGTATGAGGTCTTCAATGACGACAAGGTTCTGGTTGAGGCCGTCAAGGCGGCTGTTACAGTCTGCCTAATGGGAGCGCACCCGTGGGAATGATAGACTCCCAGACGACACAGTGACGAACCTCTATTTCGTCTTGTCGCTGCAGCATGTGGTCCATAATATCACCCAGTTCCTCAAGGTCTTCGAGGGTACTACGATGCTTTTGCAGATATTGCTGAGATATTCGCTTGGCTGACAGGAGCTCTTCGCTTCAAACCGGGTCAGGCCTAAGAGGGACCATGAGGGAAAACAATAACATACTGGCCTTGTTCCACGACTATCCAAGCATCTTCCAGCTCGGCAAGGATAACGGGAAGCTCTTCGGCATCTCGCATCATCTCTTGAAGTGCCCCTGAACCACCTGACAAGCGATACAAGGTACCAGACTACATACCATGGATGTCACCTTCGCTAAACGTCTCGCCAGCTTCACTATCCTTCAGTGCATCCTCCATCTTCTCAAAGTGCACTGCCAGACTCTCTAGCTGGTGGGCCATTTCCGTAGTCCAGTGTTCCTGTGTGGATAGTATTTTCCGGACATCTACAGCTGGTTTATCAGGTGGCAAAGCTTCACGAATGGCACGCAGAGTGTCCTGTAATGTTGCGGTGTAACTAGTCGTCACCGCGAGGCTATCCTGCAGTGACACGGTCAGTCAAGTTGAGGAGGCTGTTCAGGTCGAGGGGCTATTGGCCTACCTCTAGTCGGTTCCGCTCTGATTCTACCGTTTCAAGAGCATCTTCGATTGCACGCTCATCCACAAAGTCACGCAAAGTCTTCCAACGGCTCTTATCTTCTTTCAGCTTCCTTGCTTTCGTAGATGTACTGACAGCATTGCCATTGCTGTGGCGGATGGTAAGGGCAGGACTATGATCAGGTGCTGTGACATTATGGGATTCCTCAGTCTCGCATTCCGAGGGCGGGTCGAAGAATATCGAAGAGCCAGATGCATTCTCGTGGAAGTCGGGTGGTACAACGTGCGTGCCCAACGACTCAAGGATAGCATCAAGCATATCAGTATTGCGAGACCGAGAGGCGTCCCAGGCCTGGGTGCATGTGAGGAGACACATGTGGGAGTTAAGGAAAACATGCCTGAGTCTGCTTCTCGAGCTTGGCGCGCCGCTCCTCGATTAGCTTGGCCACTGCGGCAGCGAGCTACGTATATGTGAATTAGGAGTGCAGTCGAATTTACTAGTGGGACATGCCTTGAGCTGTTCGATTACCGCATTGGTAATCCACTGAATCTTGGCATTGAGAGCCAGGACATCTGTGGCTTCCTTCGCCGAGGAGGTTGACGTTGCGTTGGCACGGGAACAGAGCGCCTCTCCCTGCTGAAGAGCCTTCCTTGACTGGAGTACCAAAGATATAAGGTAGGGTTGTTCACCGCGATCCGTAGGAGAAGACATAGGTGTCACGCGGTAGACAGAGCAAGTTGCTACGGTAGCCGAGTGACGCTGGCCTGGCGCGACTCGCCGGCCTGAATTGGACGCGTAGAACCGTACCGCGCAACTGCCATTACAGGATAAGACACGGTAAATAACACTTTATCTCCGTGGATGTGGCTGGCTTGCAGTCCACTAATACTAGTACTATCAGGACTCGGACTTGGACGCTATGACCGACTATCTCGACGCTCGTGTTCGCGACCGTAGTGAGTCGGTCAATACTGACGCGTCCACTGGCAGCACTGTTGTCTCTCCACTTTCTACTCCGATGCCTAGCCTTAAACCTCCATCCCTCATCGGCACCAAAGTTCAGTTAAATACCATCTTGAAATCTCATGGAAGACCTCCGTGGTATTTTCTTGAGTCCGCTTCCGGTAATCAAGAGGTCCTGAATGTTTCCGCGTAGGTACGGAGAAGATGGCCAGTCTATCTCGCCTGCCTTTGTCATTGCGATAGCAGGTGAGCAGGCAGACTTACTCAGACTTACTCAGAAATCGCAATCAGTCGATCTCATACAATACCTTACAGGCGGTTCTTCCAGCGGAAAGGTCTGCAGACTCGCGCCGCACATCCTGCTGGACCTTATATAATGTCTAGACCCATGTCGCGCGTCAGATCGTGCGCGCCCTCGGCTTCATACCCACCGTTGTTATCATGTCACAGGTAAATAAATACAATCTGGTTATTGCTCCCGCCTCTCGTCATTGATCATCGTCTGCGACTCGTAGGATAGCTTCTATAAGAAGCATACCCCGGAGGAGCTGGCTCTTGCATTTGCTTCGCGGTTAGATCTTGATCATCCCGACTCCATAGACATGGATTCATTCGCAGCTGTTAGTTCTACCGCGTTTTCTGGCTATGTTTTAATGGCTGATCGTCGAGTGTTCCATCCTCTCTGCTGCAGTGCCTCTCCGACCTCAAGAATCTTCGACAGACGAATATCCCGGTTTACTCATTCACACAACACCAGCGATTGGACGAGACCCAGTACTTGTATGGAGCAACTATCATCATAGGTACTATAGTTCTGTCCATGCACGATATTTTCACGCTGCACAATGTCTTCAGCGGAGGGTATACTCACTCTTCACGACCCCGAAATGCGAAAATTATATGACCTCAAGGTAATCGCTCGTGAAATCGTCTTTGCTAGGCGCTTACGACGCGTCAGATATTCGTACAAGCAGATTCCGATCTCATGCTTGCGCGCCGCATAACACGTGATACAAAGGAACGAGGGCGCACTGTAGATGGCATATTGGAGCAGTACGTCTTCTGCAGGGACTCAGTGAAATTATAAATCACGTTCCAAGATACCTTCGCTACGTCAAGCCATCCTACGATAATTTCGTTCTTCCGAGCTCTCGACATGCTGATATCGTGCGTATCTACTTTGCAAAACAACTTATCCAACGAATCAATGCAGATTGTCCCTGGGGAAAATAATGGTGTAGCTATAGAGCTCATCTCCACACACATACAAAGGCAACTCGAACGGCGCTCTCGTCGTTTTCGTCAGAAAATGGCCGTCTCGCTTGCGCGGTCGCTATCCCAAGGTCCTCCTCGGGAACTGAGTATCGAGGAGCTCGGACTGACAGTCTTGGAACAAACGCCACAGCTTAAGGTAGCGTTCATCTTGATCAAAGTGAACTTGTGTTCATGTGGCGCAGGGTATCTACACGGTCCTGCGCGATCGGACATCATCCCGACAAGATTTTATCTTCTTTACGGATCGTTTAGCAACTCTATTGCTTGAGAGGGCCATGGAAAAGCTTCCATACAGAGATGTGACGCTTGAGACTCCCGTCGGCGTGCAGACCACAGGTAAAGCCATCGACGTAGAGGTGTGCTCTTTCCGGAGTATCGTCTCTCCTCATTTGACCAGCTTCGATGTCCACAGAGCCTGTGTGGCGTGACTATCCTTCGTTCGTGAGTATCGCTTCCCTCTCTAGAGTGCCCCTGCGCTTATCACCACGATTTAGTGGCGGACCGCTCGAAAAGGGCTTACAGCGCGTTATCAGTGACGTACCCATAGGCTCCCTGCTCGTACAGTCCGAGTCCAAAACGGGAGAACCCTTGCTCTTCCACGTCAAACTGCCCGACTGCATCCGCAAAAGGCATCTCGCGGTGAACACTTGGGTCTTTCTCCTCGACGCGCAGGCACGCACATCCCTAAATAATCCCTTGTGGCTCGCGCGCTGATCTTAAAACACTCTCTTTGGGACTCCACCCGATCAATGACGTCAGATCGGCACGGGCGCAGCTGGGTTCATGGCGATCCGCATCCTCCTCGATCACGGCGTGAATCCGGCGCACATCATCTTCGTCACCTTCCTCGTCGCCCGCAGCGGCGGAGTCGCGCATCTTCGCCGCACGTTCCCGGACGTGAACATCGTCACGGGGGCAGTCGACGACGGATTGCGCGAAGTTTGGCTCGAGAATGCTGGGCGGCACGCGGTGTTCCCAGATGAGGACGGGTTCGACGACGCGCAGCAGCACAAGGCATGGGTCGTTGAGCCTGGGATGGGACAAATCGGTACGCCACCTCTTTAGCCCCGTGGCAGACCAGCCTGGATGTTTTCTACAGGTGATAGGTATTATCTCAATTGAGCTACATTGTACTCGGGACTGTAGGCGGGTTTGTATCGCCCCATCAAGACATTTTATTACAGTATGCGGGAGTGCACCAGAGTGTCCTTTCGCATCCCGACTTACTACCCTACTATACCACAAATCGAAAGAACGTGAACGAGGTCAAGATATACCCGAGGGTAGGATGTTAATCTATCAAGGACGCACCACTTGTTCAAGAGTGTCATAAGTGGGGTCGTAGGTCTATGGGTATGGACACAGGATGCAAATGGATAAGATATACGTGCGGAATAATTGTCCTATAATGTCTAATGTGTTAAGGAGGTCGGTGAATGGCCGCTTCGTTTGAAGTCAGCTGTGCAGCTCCCAAGAGTGCTAGAGTATGTGGAGCCTGGATAAAACCAGAAGCTCACAGCTATATTAATGTAAAAGCCTGCGGGATCGTATTTGTATCAGCAGTTGTTGAGTCCTGGGAAGTAAAAAAAAATACAGACAGATGAGTATTGCGCCTTCTAGCCAGTTGGATTTTCCGTCGGCCACGATGTAGCTCATGATCTGAACTGCAGTGCAGTACTGTGAGGAATACTCCATAATGAATGCACCGTGACGCCTACCAGAGATATACAAAGCCTATGCATGTGCTCAGCGGAAAAAGCAAGCGGATAATGAGCCGATCGAAAACGTACGATGGACTCAAAGGGGTCGAAAAGAAGTGGAAGAGGTTTCCCGAGTGCCCAACCCAGGATTACCATGGACCTATGTGAAGGGAAGGGGGTATCAGAAACATTGGGTCGTGTTCTATCACGTTTTGACTAACGGGATTACGAAAAGGGCCGTTTGCTGGTGTATTTATCTAGTGATTAGCGCCCGGTCCGTCTCGCTCTTTGCTTGCCCACTTACGATTGTTGCGCCCACAGCGACGCTGATGCTCAGCGTCAGACGATCCTTCCTCGAGACGTTGATCGCAGTCAGGCATTCTTCATTTCTCGTCAATAATAAAGTTCCGGGTATTGGCTCAATTCCTACCTGCTATGCAGCTCACCATAGGAAGTAGGATGAGCGCGATCCACTCCTTGCTAATGCTTCCGGACAGCTTATCCATGGATTCGACAAGCGACTCTGCATTGACGGCAACGAGCTAAGAAGTGGATCAACGACCTGGGTGAATAACGGTAGCAAGGGACGCACAATTGTGACGAGGGTGACAAGCACGAGTGTCACCGTCAAACTCAGCTGAGGTTTCTCCTCGACAGATTCGCCCGACGCGGTAGCCTTCTCTCTACTCGCCACACCCGGTTCGTCGTCAGAAACGTGTTCGAAAAACGTGCTCTCGCCAAGTTGCGCGTAGGGCGCTGGTTGCAATCCCTCCTCGGATGGGAGTGATGTCCCGGTGCAGCGGCCGTCACGGACGAGCTTTACCGATGAACCGAGCGCAGGTGCTGACGTTGCGGTACCGCGGGAGTAGACATAACCGAGGGAAGATGAAGTTCCGCAAGTGAGAGGGAGGGATATGTCTGAAACAGAGGCAAACGAGCGTTTGTAACTCAGGCCCTGAGGGTCTGCACGGGCCCGGGCAGGGGCGCGGGATCCTGGACTCGACTCGGCGCTGCTCTCCCCACTTCTCTCTTGCACTCTGGATCCATTACGCTGCTGGTGGCGCAAACGGGGCCGCTTGAGAGCGAGTCGATCGCTCTTAAGATTTGGATCGACGAAGAGATATGAGTGAGACCAGAATTGGAAGAGGAGGGAGGCGCAGTATACTGTGCACCCGTGTTAGAATGTATCTCACTGCACAAAAGAGAGCCGCACCTGCAACAAGGACGACCGAAACCTGTATGATGATGTCAGATTTTCTGTTTTCTCACGTCTAAGGAACAAACGGCATACACCATGGCTCATGTTCAAAATAGCCGATTTCTGATCTGTTGCTGTTGTATCCGTTCGCCAGCTCAGAGAGAAATGGTAGGCTGCAGGCATGAGAACAGCCCCGACGCTGATGCTCAAGAGTGAGGAATGAATTTGAGTCGCAGCTAGACGATGGGGAGTGGTAAAAATTAGTAGAGTCCTCAACAATGGCCACGCTTTTCTCACTGGCATCGAAGCCTTGCTCCGCGAATCGCAATCCACCCGCAAAGAAGCACATACCCAGGACCAAGACTATATTTATCAGAGTAAGCACACCTGAGAAGAACCTACCACCTACGCAATCTGCTAAGCATGGAACCTATCACTGTAGAAATTTAGATGAATATGATACTCCCTGAGATTTCGTGCTCACACGATGACTGGACTACTCTAAGCTCGCACTTCCGAAGAGCCGTGGCCTAGCAATGAGCTGCATTAGTGGTCATAAGTGGATAGTCGATGGTACTGCAGCATACAGCTATCACCAATTCCACCCTTCTCAGAGATGTCGAACTGATCAGAGATGGCACTCGGAGTACAGGAAGATGCTCACATGTTACTCTGGGGATATGGATGAGCAAATCCTATGGGACATTTACACGGGAAAACGGACCAAGCTGGCATTCAGAAGGCCCGCCTTGGAGCCCCCAAAACGCAAGGCCAACTCTCGAGTCGCGAGGTCATGCAGCTACGGATACTAGTAAGTTGGCAGTCAACCACAATCCACACAAACGTGCGTGCCTTGACAAGCGGCATCATGGACAGGATACAGACTAGGCGTTGCATAGGATCAACGGGTGCAAAACAAAGATAGACGATAGGCGCACGCACAAGTGAAGACTATCGTGTGGGACTTCTCCGAAAGGGAATCGACAACCCACTACGGAACGATTCAGAAAGAGCCCGCCTCAGGATGCACTTACTCACAGAGGCGGGGAGGAAGAGGAGGAGTATGTTGAACCCTGGCGATGGTTAGAAGTCAAAACTAACGGGAAGTGAGACCATCCCACAAGAACCGATAAGCACTGTCCGCCACCCTTCCCAGGGCTTCATGGATCCTGTCGGTGGTTCGCGCTTTTCTCTTGGAACTAGTGCCATCTTCTCTCGATCATCGAAATCGACGGCTGGTTTGTGCCACGGCAAGAGAAATGACGAGCTACTACCCACTTCCTGGTGGGATGTCGAAGCGACAGAGATGGCAGAGGACCCGGTTTGTACCCTTGAAAGAGGTGGTAAGGCTAAGGAGTCGCGACGAGAAACGCCAGCGCTTGGTCGTCTTGGCGGGGTTGAATGAATAGACTGGTAAAGGGTGGTGCTGTCCGCGGGTTGTGCATAGTGGGACATGTCTGGGCACTCCAGAGGCAGGAATGGAACAATGACCAGCGACTCGCGGCAATCAAGAGGAGAAAAGTTATGTATGCATACTAGCGAACGGTAATGTGTCACACATTCCTGATAAAATGAGCCTTCAAGATCGGGTAGGGTTAGCCTGTTCGCTTAACAGCCACTAGAAGGCAACCAAGATCGGGTGTCAGCTATGTTGTGGGAACATTGATAACCAGACTCTCAAGTTTTCAGCAAAAAGACACAGAGATGCCAGACTTGGACGCGACGGGACATGACGGCGTCAATACCATCTGTTCAATTACATAATTCCCTAATACAGGGAACCGCCTCCAAGGGTTGCAAGTTTCTTTACACCTTGCATCATCCACAACTCACACCTCTATAACTGTATGGCCGTGGATATGAGTAGGGTATCCGAGTATCAAAGTTCTACATATTCCTGGCATCAAGTTGAGTACCCTGAACGAGCCTTTTGTCCTTATTCACTCACCATCGACGAATATCACAGTCCCACGACCAGGTACAGTCCTTCCATTCGTAAATGCACCTCACCTGCTTGACGGGTACCCAACATCAGGCTACTGTCCTTCTCATTGTTCCCTATAGTACCAAAGAAGATGAGCTCCATGTTAGCACGTTTCCTTCAAGCGGATGGGCTAGTTTTGACATCTACGTCAACAGGTGATTATAGAGCAGGATATCCTGGTGGCTGGAGTACGGGGCCAGCCCCCGCTAATCAAGGTATGTTCGCGTAAAACTGCCTCTTTTGCAAACATTCATCGGTATCCGTTTAAAGGGTCGCCTTTACGGTAACATCGACAAGGCGGGATCCATGTGGCAGCTCGAGCCAATAGGTTCCGGACTCTCACTCCGTGACCGTACTACGTCTACAACATCCACAACCTCGACGCGGTCCTCGTATGCGTTGGTCTCCGAGCCAGAGATATCCAGTAGCTTCGCTGCGTCCCTTGCAAGCGGTCCCACCTCCGACACCGAAGATTTTCTTGTTACATCACCTGGCCTATCGTCACCTGTTTCCTCTGCAGATGAACGCACCGGCTTTTCCACTATAACTCGCTCCCGCCGTCGCAAGCAGCATAAATCACGCACAGGCTCGCCCCTGCATTTTGCGCACAACATAGCCTCACCATTATCGTCCGTCGAGTCACTGCATGCATCGGGGCCAGGGCGGCTCTTGACCCTACACCTGGAGAAGTCTGACTCGATCATCTGGCCCTCCCTCATCGTTGGGCCCGTATCCGAGGCACTGTCACCATGTCCTCCTGGTCCCGCGGGGTTGTCTCCAGAGGCGGAATCGCCCTTTAATATGGATCCGACGAGTCTTACTTTGACTGCGTTAGAATTGTTCGACATCAGGAAAGACTACGACAGGGCTTTCGAATACTTTTCGCGAGTATCCTCACCCTGGCTACTTTATATGGGTCCTCTGACATTCCATTGCAGGCGGGCATGGCTCCAAGCACACCTCCCGTCGGCAACGATGCGGCTCGTCAGCCATTACATTCCTCTCCACTCTCTGCCAGATCCCCTCACCGTCCCATCGGAGGAAGATGCAGAACGGGGGCGGACGACCTACTATATACAGTCGATAGGCGGGTCCCCATGTCTCGCCCAACTCTATCTAGAAGCAGGTCTTCTCCACTTGGAAGGCGCAGCTTCTATGCTTCTCGCCAGTTCATACTCACCGTTGTCTTCAATCCGCCTCCAATCGCAATCGTACCTTCCCGATTCTTCTGAAGGAGGAAGTACAGCTGCATGGAAGCGCGATCGAGAATCTGCCCGGCGCTACTTCGAACGTGCCCAAATACTTTGTCCAACCCTTGAAGTTCCCGCTCTCCCCGCAGAAGATGATGATCCGCCCGATGACGAGGCAACAGAACTAGGGCTACGAATGCCCTCCGTTGACTTGCGTGCGTCATCGGAGGATAACCAGCTCCATCGCAGGCATACACAGAGGGAGGGAACAACACATGGCAAAGAGGTAGTTGAGATTCCACAGAGAGCGCGCAGGACAGACGACTTGGATGGTGCGTGGTACCTATACGTCCCGGGTCTGGTAGGTGCTGGAACAGCCTTATTTGTGGTCGGCGTTATTGGGGCGCTGAGCTTTTCATCGTGGAGAAAGAACCAAAGTTGATGCTTGACTTCTCTGGTTATGAAGGACTTCTTAGGATACGCTGCCGCTTTACATGTTGTTAATTTACTGTGCTCTTGATTATTAGCTTTGCTTAGATCTCCGCTCTCGACTCTAAATAGACCTCTAACCATTGTTATTCCCATGAAAGTTCGTCATGCCCTTTTTAGGAGGACGTAATCCCTTGGTCCGATCGGGGGCCATATTAGTAGTGCCGCTAGTGCGAAATTGCTAGTCTGCCAGGTATATAATGGACCTACTGCTATGGACGTTTGTGAGGTTCAACGTTAGCGCTTCCGACGCGCATTGTATTATAACCTATGAGTGTCACCGTGCCACCTATGGTCCAACAATGGTCGCCGCGCGACACGTTACACGTTGATGGCCCCCTCCGAGTCACTACCCGTCTACTACTGGTCTCCTCGATTTCTCCAGCCCGCTCCTCCTCGCGACGAATCCCAGGGCCCAAGATCCAAGACGGCCCTCATCATCCTCAACCAGCCATTTTCCAAGCGCCTCCTGCGCCGTCTCTGGCACGCGTCGGACTGGCACTGTTGCGCCGACGGCGGCGCAAACCGTCTCCACGACCTGCTGCTGCTGCCGCCCCTGCCGGATGCGCCGACAGGCTGGATCGCGCGCCTCACGAGCTGGGTTTTTATGCGGCGGCCGCCGCCGCCGCAGAGAACGGAGGTTGAGGAGGATTACCTCCCGGACCTTATCAAGGGAGACTTGGACTCTCTCAGGGAGGACGTGAGGCGGCATTACGAGACGCGAGTCAGTTGATTGTTGATTTATCGTGCCGCTTACCCCGCCGCGTTAACGGTTCCATCATCGCTCACGTCCTCCGTCTCTGCCCAAAGGGTGTGCCGGTCGTCCAGGACGATGACCAGGATTCCACCGACCTCACGAAATGCATTCGTTCCTTGCAGGAGAAAGAGAAGGCCGACGGGGTTGACGTGCGTGTTCCCTGCGCGCGCGATGTGTTCAGGTGAACCGCCGAGGATTGACACACTCTTGCTCTCCAGACTCCGTACGACATTGTCTTGCTCGGCGGCTTATCGGGGCGACTCGATCAGACCGTCCACACACTCTCGCATCTGCACAAGCTCCGTAAAAGCGGGCGTCGCATCTTTGCCGTCACGGACGACAACGTAGGCTGGGTCCTCGACGAGGCAGGTCCCCCATCCTAGATCCACGCCCGAAACTTATGCGCTCAGGGTAAACACCATATCTCTATCGATCACTCGATACTGGGGCAAACTTGCGGGCTGCTCCCCGTCGGAGTGGATTCCACCGTGCTGACTACGAAGGGACTCAGGTGGAATTTAAGTACGTGCGCGCACCCCTCGACTACGTGGATGACAGGTAAGTAATGTCAGTCTCCACAGCGAAGGAAACGTCAGGATTTGATGGGTTGGTATCGACGTCGAACCACCTCGTCCCGGAGGAAGATACAGTGTTCGTCGAAACGTCGAGGCCTATATGGTGGGTTGCCGAACTTAGAAGGGAGAACATTTGATCTAGCCGAGAGATCTGGTGGATTGGATAAATATTATTACAATATGACACACTCCACACCACACCACACGGTCCCTAGACTTTGACGTGGGACCTACATACATCCTCGGACTAACTGTTGCGCCGTTTGCGGTCCAGTCAGACTGCCCAGCTATGGGTAAATTGCAAGCCAGTCTAGTTGTGCCGTTATGAGCTTTGTGAATGCGCGTTCTTGGGTCTTCACTTAGGAAGTCATGTCACAATCACAGCAGCCATACTCTCAGAGTCTGCCAAACATCACGGGTTCAATACGCTTGCTTGACGCTGCCTCAACGATAACACGCCTTGATTCGGACCGCGTGCCGCTGAACCCAATTGGATTTGTTCCGTCCTCGTCCTTGCGGAACACTTCGCAACCCTGACGCCTAACAATGTTGCTCATAAGGGTCCACGGCGTTACCATTGGAGGGTACGGAGACGGCACAGGCTGTGTTTAGGGGTGGTGCGCGGTGAAGAGGTTGTTTGTGAATTGCCCACTCGGCGGTTGACAATACCCGGTCAGAGCGTTTCGATAAAGGACGGCATCCTCGTTGAAACCTGCCTATAGCTGGGGATGGCCAATAACAAGGTTGTCGCAGCGCTAATCACAACGGATACGGCGTTGGTTGCACGCCTTTTTTCTTTGTATGATGGCATCACTATGTTTACGGTGCCTAGCATTTCCCGTCCCATACCTACCACATACAGCAAGGCGTCACTGTGAGGATAACCAATTTCTGTTGTATCGCAGGGATGTGAAGCTGCTACGACTCGCGAAACCAACGTAAACACGATTAACGGCACTTCCGTAGGTTCGGCGCTGCATCAAACAGCAACCAGGCTGCTGCTGGAAATCACGGCACGGCGTTGCATGAGTCCCATTACGTGGACGGTGGACTCAGCAGACCAGACGCAGGTGGCCACGAGATGACCCGGGGCAAACCATATCAGACAAGAAATGATGCACGTAACAGTGCAACGCCGGGCAAGCATAGCACTGGAGATGAAGCTAAGCCCAGGGCACTAGGTAATGTATCGGAATCGGAATGATTTACCGACGCAGGGAAGATAACGATCCGAGTTACCTTCACCGCTTGTTCATGGCAAGGTCAAGCTCGAGAGCCGCCAAAAAGCTGTCAGCGGCCGATGAAGCGGCATCTGGGATTGGGGCTGCCTTTTTAGTGGGTACCGCAGCAGCGGATGCGCCTGAGGGAGCAGGAGACTGCGCTGCGACTGCGGAGGGAACATCTCCGTTTTGAAATTTCCTCCGTTTGGCTTCCACCGCTTTGCGTCGTTCCTCTAGTTCTCTCTTGCGCTTTTCCATCGCCCGGCTCCGAAGTGCATTTGAGTCCTCCTGCATGCCTTCTACCTCACCTGCCTTGAGGTCGACGGCGCCAAGCTCCTGGCGAGTCTTCTCCGTCTCCTGTCGCGCCTGATGCAGTTCCTCCATTTGTTTCTTACGTGTTTCCTCGTCGGCAGAGAACTGATAGAACCCAGCACCTTTGGCACGAACTTCACGGCTGGCGTCGTAGTGTTGGTTCAAGGGGTTGTTCTCCTCGGAAGCAGCCGCCTTGATTGAGGCAACTCGCTCTGATGAGGGCTCGTAGACGGGGAAGAAGTTGACGGGGTCCCCTATCATATATGATAGTCGGAATGTATCTGAAAGCAGACAGACCATGAAACTTACGAATAACGACGCCACTATTTTTTAAACCACGGTGAGGAATGCTCGCTATAAGCTACAGCAAATCACGTACTCGTCATCATCAACCCCTCCATCCTGACGAGGAAGTAGATGCCGAGGCACCTCCGAGCGCTTGGCACTACGCAGTCGCCCGAACTCGTCCTCGTACTCGATGACCGGATCATCCTATGCAGTATTAAGGGAGAGAACAATAAGAAATGTAAACACGCACATCATCCCCTGGAACGGGGACTGTCAACGACTCATCAACATCATCGCTGTCGGACTCGTAAGGATCGTCCGGCTTGGAGTCGAACTACACAGCTGGTCAGAGTCGTGCGCGGCTGAGGGATGAAGGAGGCTCACATCAACCAGCAACGCGTCGTATTGTGCTTCACTCAGACCGCCAGACTGTCCCTTCTTTAGCTTTTCGTAGATCTTCGCCTTGCGCTCCAGCGCCGCGCGAGTGGATTCCACCGTCCTGCGCTCCAGGACCTCCTGTTCCAAGTCTCGAGCAGCGCGGCCCTCGACACCTTTGTTTGGAAGCGCCCATTTAATTGGCTTCTGCATGTCGGGGAGAGATAGATCGTCATGCGAAATTGCAAACAAATGAGATGATGATTTACGAACTTTCCCATCCTTCTTCCTTCCGACGGTCGCGGTCACGCTCCCAGTCGCCTTATCCTTGGTAAGGCCTTCCGTCCGCTTTGCGACCTGAGCTCGCAATTCGAGAAAGGACCCGGAGCTGACGCCGGCGGCTTGCGCTTTGTTGGTGGGAGCCATGGTCACCTCGCGGTCACATCAAGCGCACCCACCGGCAGCGTCGGGGGCTCCGGTCCGTATTCGCCCAGGTTTTGGAGTATTTACACGTGAGCGTCATTAATATCATCCACATCTGCCAAGTGTACTCGTACAACAGCAGTTGTAAGTGATCAGCTGTCAAAGTATGGCTCGGGTCTAACGCAACTGACTGATGAACGCCCAATTTTCATACTTTGCTCAAAGTCGCCAGGATCAGCGAAGAAGATCGCGAAGGGCCGATACCTGCGGGGGTAGATCATACCCAAAATAAACATGTCCGACAACGATGCAACTGGTGTAACTGGCACGAGAACGGCGGACACCACTAATGCGCCCCAGAGGTAGTCATCTGGCCCCCATCTTCGTTGCTGGCCACTTAATCTAGGGGTAGAACGGCACGTCTTGCGCTTCCCGAGAACTTACATCCAAATTCTGGGGATTCAGAAGGTGATGAAGAGGAGGAATATGAAGGCTCAGAGGAAGAGGATGGTGATCCCCTCGCCGATCTTCCTGACGAAACTGAGGTGCACCGCAGTCCTCGCATCCACCTTGGTGAATTTCTCATTGCTTCACGATAAGGAACTTGACCTTGTACACTCCCGTCTCTCTTCGCTTGAAAGACTTAGGCTCCCTCGGTTTGCCACACATCTACAGAGACTATGTCTACGGCAGAATTTCATCTCAACCCTGGACCCAGAGATATTTTCCCTCTTGACCAAACTTGTAGAGCTTGATCTATATGACAACAAGATCAAACACATCGGTGATGCGCTGAACAACCTAACGGCGCTAACGTGAGCAACTCTTCTTTGGACTGGGGGCGAGAATTCTGCTCTTAGAGATCTACTTTGATACCAGTGTGCTTGACTTTTCCTTCAACCTACTCAAATCCATCCCGGAAACGCTGCACTACCTTACATCTCTGAAGACGGTATATTTTGTACAAAATCGCATTTCCAAAATTACTGGTCTTCAAGGGTTGGGAGCAACTCTCCGCAGTCTTGAATTGGGCGGCAACAAGCTCAGGGTGAGTCTTGGTATCACTTCATCAAAGTGCTGTCTGAAACTTACCCGAACCAAGCAAATTGAGAACCTCGATGCCCTAGTCAATCTAGAGGAACTTTGGCTCGGTAAAAATAAGATCGCGAAGCTTGAGGTGGCGCCTTGTCCCTGGTGCAGTGACATATATTAATGCACTTCCTTTCAGAATCTTAGTGGATTGAGGAGTCTCAAAATCCTTGCGCTACAGTCTAACAGGATTAGAAAGATTGAAAATCTCGAAGCACTCGAAAATCTGGAGGAATTGTACCTCAGCCACAATGGTGTAGAACACTTGGAGAATCTTGAGCATAATGTACGTAGCTCCCGATGTCTTCGTCTTGGTCGGAGGCTGATTTGTGGTCGTATTGGTCAGACTAAGCTCACCACTCTTGACGTTGGAAACAACTTAATCCCAGAAATAGAAAACCTCTCGCATCTCACACATCTGACGGAGCTATGGGTGAGAACACCATGTTAGAGAGACAGGAGAATCGCCTAATGATAAGTCACAAACGGACGGATAGGTTAATCACAACAAAATTAAAACTCTGCAAGCGCTAGAGCCTCAGCTCGGTTCACTTGCTCTCCAGACAATTTACCTCGAGGGGAACCCGTGCCAACAGGCAGAAGGTGCAAACTACCGGCGAAAGATCATGCTCGCCTTGCCTACATTAACCCAGATCGATGCCACGTGAAATTCCTGCTCCTTCATTTCCGCCGAGGTGATGAACTAATTCAAACGGCCTTGCAGGTTTACGAAGCAAACATAAGCGGGCCTCGTGTTCTGTCGCTGCTACTGTTATTTATGCTAGGACATGTATGGCATCACTTCTGTGATATCACTTTTTCGTGTAGTTGTGGATGAGCCTGTGACGAGCCTGCTTGTCTCCTCGGAGCCTCGGAGGGCCGGCTCGTTTGTGATCGAATGGGGGGGGGCTGTGGTTTCTATTTTACCACGTAAATTTAATCTCTGCTCGGCCGCAAAAACGCCCGAGAAAGAACAAACAAACATGCCTCAACCAAATCGGGGTCCGGCCATCAATTTTACTCTCAGTGTGTAATAATTGGCGCTTGGCTAAAGTCGCTCTTGTTTCGAGCTGCCGCCTCGAATGCCACCTAGTCGCTGTGTCGAAGATGCTACGTGTGAGGCTGGCGCTGATCCTGTTCCCGATTGACCCACACCCTTTTGCTCGCTCCAAGTAGCAATGTATGTCACATGCGCCGACCGACCTTGGAAAGGCTAAAGCCATGGTCACCTTGGCGCCAATCAAGGCCTGTGGCTGCCGCTGAAAAGGGCGATGTGGATGATGATGCCAAGGCCCCAAGGGGCTCGGGCCCGCACTGTCATCACCCCATCCGTAACTGTGCCAGTGTTGGATTACTAGATTTCAACTCTTCGGAACTTCGGGCAGGAGCGCGTTCGAGAAAAAAGAATTGTGTACGGCACGAAGCGCTTAGATGCAGTGGCGAACTTTCCCCAGATTGCGAGATGCTATTGCCCCATCGGTTCAAGTCGGTAAAAAGGGGCCGGATGGGTCGACGACGACCATTTTCAGTTCGTGGCTCTGGCCTGGCCTCGGGGTCTACGCCCGCCCGAACTATCGGTTCTATTTTTTTTT
>QLOS01003499.1:0-13989 GCA_003313725.1 Russula sp. MG48 | reverse complement strand
TTTTTTTCACAAATCCAACCTCAGACTGGGCCGCAAGTCAAGCACGTCACCGTGAAGCGCGACATCATCGGACTGGGCGTATCTCGTCATTTTTAGATTTGCTCTGATCCGTTATCGCCTGCTGGTGATGGTCGACAGACTTATGTCGGCATGACCATTACCCGATTGAGTAAGGTAAGGAAGGGAAGCTGACACCGGGTGAGGAAAGGCGCGCATCCTGGGCGACACTTCTAGCGAAGCTCATCAAAGATCAATGTGTGATCGCAAGAGAGATCACTAAAAGATCCGCATACGTAGATGTGGATTTGCGTCAATGTCGACAACGTAGATAAATTACACGATTAGTGTCTACATATCATACCCTTTAGAGACTTCTAATAAAAGTCCTATAGTAGGTAGTACAGAAGAAGTCGAAGCCGATGCATATCCGCGACCAGTCATGTGCAGGGTGCTTGGGACAGTAATGGATAAATACTCAGAATGCACAAGTAAAGGCGCACAGGGTTAAGTGAAGAGCCGATGCGTCACAACATAATTATTACATCAATACATCGTGAAGTGTCGTGGTCGACCGGGCCGGAGGGAACAAAAAGAACCGGAAACAAAACTTTCCACAAGTTCACAAATGCTGCTGCAGTCGTTCCAACGCGGAGCAAGCAATATGCAATACCTGGAGGCACGTCATGGTGTGACGAAGGTTGTTTTATTTGATGGAACACGGCGCGGCTCAGATAACGAGACCTGCGGCAGTGCCACTTGGTTCCTGTGTCGCTCACGCTCGAACGATGCCGGGACAGCGGAGCTAAGAGCCGAATCAGATGATGTTGATGAAAGAATAGGTGAGGCCCGATTCAGGAGAGGGAGGGGAGGCAACGAGGAGGGTGTATGATTCAACCCTTGTGACTGGAGAGGGGGGTGGGACAGGGGAGACGGGTAGAGAGACCCAGATTGAACGGTGTAGTGTCCCCTCGGGTCAGCCTGGCGTGTGTTCTGTGACTGAGGGTTGTAGTGAGGAAACGGGACGGAACTTGCAGGGGGTGACGGGGAGGGGGTGAGATTATCGAAGTTGGGAGGACCATGCAAAGACGTTGGATGAGAGTAAGTTTCATTTCCTGAGGCAGAGCCGGCCGAGCTCGGTAGGAAGGTATCATCATAGCTGCCGCGGCGCAAATTATTGTAGGGTACTGGGATAGGGGGCACGGATGAGGCAGCGCCTGAAGGAGGTTCTTGCTTGGTCAATGCCATAACCTTGTCTTTTCGGCGTCGCTGGGTCGTAATGCCTTCCTTTTTAGCCCGCGACCTCGCGTATCGCAGCCCGCAACTAGAGGTGCCACATCGCGTGAGCAGGACAAAAAAAAAATGCGCATCAACACGCGAAATGTGAAACACGCACGCGTTGCAAAGATCCTTTTTCCCGCTAGGCCCCTTCCTCCATTCCGGGCTCGTAGTCACCTTGCAGCTCGAACAGCGCGATATACCCGTGGGTGGGTTTCCTGATGCACGACCACCGCCTGTGGAGTGCTCCCGGAGACTTCCTGGAGGCGTAGGACGGCGGGATCCACGAGGCGGTGGAACTGTCTCCATTGATCCTGACGACACCTGATTACTTTCGGGGGGAGAATATGAATATCCCGGGGACAATGAACGATAGGAGGGGGGCAAAGGGCTATCCGCATCGGTGAAGGTGGTAGAACCCCAATGTGGTGATTGATGGATGGCATAAGAGGGCTGCCGAGGTTGTTGAGTACTGGAATGATATGCCGGCGAGCCAGTCTGTGCCCCGGTCGACGACCAATGATTGTACTGGAGCGACGGAGGGGAGGGATCGATTGACCAGCCCTGCTGCGAGGAGTACTGCGATGGAACCTGGGACGCCGTTGGCGGGGAGTTTTGGGGTGCACTTTGCGGGAGATAGTTGTACGTCGTGGGAGAAGGCTGCATGGGAGGGAGACCGTAAGGGGTTGTTTGGGGGTAGTATTGCGGACCCTGGGTCATATACGGGGCATCATACTCCGCTTGCTGCAAAGATGCGGTACTTTCCGAAGCGGATCTCGAGTCGGAACTGACTGAGTGACACGCAAAAATTACGGAGCCTGACGGCGTCTGGTTTCAGAATGTGACGAAGCGACCGTGCAGGAACTTACCGTGAGGGATGTACACAGATTCGACGTCCCGGATACCGTCCGAAGTCTGTATTGTGGAAGAAGCCTTGTACCTTCGGGTGCAAGTTGTCTTGGCATCACTAGTACCGGGGGCATCACCGCGGATTTCGACGTCGCCAGACAGCTTAGCAAAATCGCGAGCAGAGGGAACTTGATTCCGGTCAGGGGGCCAGCTCAGGAGGAGAGCACGATCTGACTGGTTCAACATAATCTGGAATACCCTGGACATATTCCCGCTGTGTGGGACGGTGCTCAGAAGACGCGAATAGAGGATTTGGGCTTGCTCCTGATTCATAGAATTGGTGCCACACCAATTCGTCCAGCCCGTTTTGGCGTGCTCATCGTTGTCATAGGGCGTGAGGTCAACTGCCGCATGTAAGAAGCAGAGGACGAGACCGTCAGCGGCCCAGTTGATGACGAGATCTACAGCCATGTAGTTGGAGTCGATGGAGACCTTATCCGCATCGGGCCAAAAATGTGGTGGTCCTTGGTGGCCAAGGAGGCGACGCACGCGGGAGAGGCGCGAATAACGCATTCTAACGGCAGAAGAAAGGCATGAGTGATGCAGGTGGTAAAGGGGACTATCAAGCGTGGTCCACCACGAGGGGGAAGAAACGAGGCGTACCGAGTGACACTTCCATGCAAAGCTTTGGAGCTGAGAACATTTCCGAGGTCGTTCTTTGCAGAGGCCTGTTCATCGGGATGGACAAACTCGAATAAGGAGCGTCCTATTAAAGCGTCCGCTTGATCGACGAGGTGGAAAGACAAGACAGGGTCGAGATATACGAAGCACAGGTCCGATGAGAGTACAGTCCAATCTGAGTGAGAGAAAAGGGAAATGGGTCAGCGGACATGTTTATGAGCGCTCGAAGAAGCAAAAAAGGTGGGGGGATATATAAACAATGAATGATCGATCGTGCAGTAAGTAAAGTAACACTGACAGCATCGAGTCTCGCCTACTTTGGGGAGTCCATGATCGGGAGACTGCGCGGAGTGCTGAGCGGAGAGGGAGTCGAAGGAAGACATGTCGACGATATTGCGCGCATTTGCATTTTGGGCTCGAAGGTGCGTATGGCTGTAAGGAGAGGGATCAGGAGAATCGTAGGGTCGGTGTGCGTTGGTGAGATAGCTCATTGAAGTGATGTCGGGGAGGGGTAAGAAGGAAGGGAAAGACGAAAAGACGAAAGAGAGAGCTGAGAAAAAGTTTAGGTGAAAGTAGAATAGTAATTTAGTTTGAAGGAATAGGAAGGGGGACGGATGCGGAAAGGGGGACGGAGTGGAAAGCGGGCAGGGTGTTAATTAGAATGAGTTGTGGTGACCCATTCCTCGGCGCTATTGGTCCTCTACCCCCTCGCACAGTCAAACGCACGATACAGGGGTTCGGTCAGGTCAGAGGCTTACCTTAATTTCAATATCTTTCTTACCTTCGGGCGAGCGCGGGCGCGGGCGCGGCCCTTCCACGAGCTCTCCCTCTCCCTAATCCAATCACCTCCCCTCCCCTACTTACTCTTACTCTCTTTTCACTTTCCCCTCTCCCCCTCCTCCTCTTCATCACTTCCTTCCCCTACACCACTCGGAATATCCGTTTTCCTTCCCTTATCGCCAGAATTAGCCGCCGCAACTCAACCACTCTGCCGAGCCACATCTTTTGCGGCTTCCTCGCTCCTCATTGGGTGACACTCCCCGGGAAACCGTCACATGATTGATTCTTCATGATCGGTGCCAAGATCCAATTCTCAGATCCGCATCCCGCTCGTTGCTTCTCAATCAACTCACCACTCAAACTCTTGATCCATCCCCTGGACCCGAGACCCTCTAACTCCGAACTCGTCTACCCTTCGGTGGTCCATGTCCCTTCCCACGGGGTCACCCTTACTTAGTATTATCTCTTACTCTTATCTCTCCCTATCTGCGTCAGGTTAAAATTGACACATGTCCATCCAATCCATGTTCCAAGTTGGAAAAAAAAATCTGCGTTTCACCCTAGCGGGAGATGAGCGACAAAAAAAAAAGTTCAGACGGAATGACCAAGACTAGACGTTGAATCATTTCCATCAGTTTTAAATTAGACACTCCAAACAAAGCCAAATACGCCAATCGTATCGTCCCTACAATTGGTAGTTCAGTACCTTATCCAACTCTGTCAAAATGCCAGTCTCGACGCCCGATAGCAAAAACATATGGATTGCCGCAGGTGACGGCGATCTAACTCGAGTGAGGGTCAGTAGCTTGTCTGTATTTCATTCCTATTATCCTTGGTCATCCCGAAGGGTCATCTAAGGAATTGATTGAACACCAATGCAAGTGTTTCGTGTGACTCGACCTTCAACACCACTAATTGTATATTTCCTCACACAGCGATATCCCCTAATGTACCTGATTTGTTCACATACACTCCCATGTATGCCCCTGATCCAACCATATGTCTCGCTTCCTTCGTACTTATACGGTTCCCGAAAGGCATGCCGCCGCATCTTACGGACATTTGGATATCTTGACATACCTCATTTCTAGAGGTACGCAAGGTTGATGGGCGGCTAGTTTCAGCTGACTACAGCACCGCAGGTGGAAACGTGAATGTAACAGATGAAGATGGCGATACCCCTCTCTACACGATAGAGAATATTGAAACCGCCCAGACTCTCCTCGATCACGGCGCCGACCCTACCTGGCGGAATCATGAAGGGCTGACAGTAGGCCGGGCTCTTACCATCTGCTCTCCCCTCTGAGCTGAGATTGTTAGTAGCCTGCCGACACGCTTGAAGAAGAATTTCCGCAAGTGGCGGCTTATTTGAATTCTGTCACCGCAGCCCGTGTTGCTGATTCTCGGCACGAGCTGCACGAGAATCGCGTTTCCAGTCAAGTGACGCAGCCCTCGCAACACTCACAAGAGGCGATATCAGAACGCCTCACTTCTTCGCTCATTAGTCAGCTGAATGACATCGCGCAAAGGGAAGAGGCAGGAGATGAAGAGGAGCTCAGACGGGCTGTCAGTCGTGCCGTCGTGGAAAGTATGGTCACCGGATACACCATGGCGAACGGAGATGACGTGGAGACGCGCGACAGGGATTCCCATAACGGAGATGTGGATTCTACAAAACGTAGGCGGTTAGACAAACCGGATGGTCAGCTGTGAGATGAATTTTCCCGTTAATCATCAATTTACACGACTTGCCATATATTTTTTCAAATGAGCCCAGACATGTGGTTACTGTAAGGAGCGGGCGCGTAATCAACACGAAAGGTGAATGCAGTTACGAATTGCGGGGTAAGAGGGGATTGTACATCGCATGTCCCTGGAAATTAAAACATTCAGGCACGAGGAAGGACTTGATTACCGTAAAGCGTGATTTCCGCGGCAACTTCGGTTTGGCGTGCAAACTCCGTAACGGGGTTCAGATCCCAAAACAGATGGACTGCGAAACTTGCAAATTGAAGTTCTTTGCCATGTACGTAACGTCTCTGCTAGTATAGTAAGACTACTAGGACATCCGAGTCCGCCGTCGATTTATTAATCATGGCATAAAGTACCCGCAATGTAATGTTCGGTGCGGCCTGGGAACTGAACTGAATTGGCCCCGGCCGCGGCAGCAGGATGCCAGAGAGCACAGCCCCACCAGAGAAGGCCAGACCGAAGGAAACCAGCAAAACAGTCTAGCGTACGCAAGATGATATAGTCATTCTGTTATTGAATCAAACATCCAGAATGTCTCTGAAAGGTCCTCTGCGCAAGTCGGTCGACGTGGGAAGTTACTTACAGTAATGTACCGAGGTCATCCCGCTCTCCGAATCGAAGCACTTGTACTGTACTGTATCAACGTCCATCAACCTGCAGCGGGCCCATACCCCGAAGAAACACCGGTTATCTTCAAAAATTTTATAGACGTTCACAACATCAAGCCTACCATCAATCAGATCCGAGACAGCTGAAGCGGCATCAGACTGTTGATACTTGAAAGAGGTAAGCCCAAGTGGCACGGAGCAAAGCCTGTTCAGCCACTGACAGGCCCATCCCGGTTTTAGGCGATCGTAGCAACCAGTCACTTTTCTCGAACAGGCCTGAAAGACCGTTCTGATCTCAGTTTGCATCACCATACCACGCATTGCACCGAAGTCCTAGATACATCTTCGGAAGCCTCGAGCGCGCCGCGCGTAGCCATGACTTCCTGGGAAAATCCCGTGCCCATTGCGGCATTCCTTTCATTGAGTGATCTTGAAAACCGCTTGCAATTAGACTCTCCAGATACTCTTTTCATCGATGATGCCCGATCTAGGGCATACGATACCGTCTGCGTCCCGCTCGCCACTGCAAAATGGAAGGATCGGTGGAGAGACATGTGTATCATATCCTCCGAACCTGACGGCCAGAGGGGGGAGAGCGCCGAACTGCGTGCCGAAACTTGGAGGGCGAACCCGGCGTTCGAGCTAGGCGAGGTGACCATGACACGCCTTGGTATGTCCGCCCTCACAGGCGGCGGTATATCTGCTGACGGATCGTACGGATCAGAGGAGGCCGAAGGCGCCATCGTGATGATCTCAGACTGGTTAGAGTTGGATGCGTCGGATAGTTGGGTCAGACACGACTCTGAAATTGTGGGTGTCCATTGTCTGCGCCTCGACCTTTGGGGATATTCTCGTGAGACCCACGCCCCCGGCGAATCCTTATCGCTGACTTATGGTCACTTTACCAGGCCTTACAGCAGGAGCTGTCGTACGCGTCATACTTGGACGTGCATACGGCAATCTTCCCGCCCCCCCGCAACCGTGATCAGATCGCAGCTTATGGGCGTGCTATCAACACCTGCCTGGCGCGGACGCCCTACATGCAGTTCTCCA
This sequence comes from Russula sp. MG48, assembly GCA_003313725.1. NCBI lineage: Eukaryota > Fungi > Basidiomycota > Agaricomycetes > Russulales > Russulaceae > Russula > Russula sp. MG48. The sequence goes on along the minus strand of QLOS01003499.1, from coordinate 6,991 downwards.
TACGACTTCCCATCTACGACCCCTCCATCTTTCAAGCCAGCTCGTCTCCGCGTTCTGCTCATGGCCCTTCCCATGACAACCTTCCCGCACAGCCCCCATCTCCGTTCGCGCTATCAACTCCGATTCGTTCACCCGAGCCCAGGGCTGTACCGTCCACGAAGGCATCAGAAGCTGAATTAAATGCCACATGGGAGATGTGGGATGCCATACGGTCCATCTGTGCTTACAACCCGCGCCTAACCTTAAGTACATGCTTTTGATGTGTTGGACTCTGGGAATGTGCCTGACTGGTTTTTCGCTCTCTAGCGTTGGACCTCGTGCCGCCTCTGCCGTCAGTACCGGGCGTCCTGAATCGTTGGGCTGCCGAACCCATCAGACACCTATTCATCCCGGCTTCGTCGTTCATCGCGAATGCCAAGGGATACCCCGTGCTGCCCAAGGGATCGCAGTCGTTCATTCGCGACGTCATGAAGGTTAGACTGCATCGAGCGCTCCTCTGAGCATATTCCTGGGCTCTGTTCTCACCCCTCCCGCGTCTAGCACCGACCAGTAGTCATACTGTCAGATACTACTACAGGCTTACACGTAAAAGGGGGCGAGGCCGCCTATCTACAATATGTGCGCCACCTAGATAAAACCAGCCCCGCCGTGGTACAGGCCAGGACGACAGGCACGGTGGAGCATTTCGCGCGGGGATATCAAGACTATCTACAAGCGCCTCTACAGGTTGGACCAGTACTGTCACATGAACAACGTGGCTGATTCCACCAAAGCCCCTTATGGATAACTTGCAGGGCATCACTTATCAGACTTTCGAGCAAGACCCCGTGAAATATCAAAGATATGAAGAAGTAAGTGCAAACTTTGATAGGGGATAAATGAAGCGCCATGACCTGCTACAGGCGGTATACGCGGCTCTGTCTGAATGGCCTCCGTCGGATAGGATGTGAGTACCGATGTGGAGAATCATTGCGCCGTATGTGACGTTCGCTCCGCCTCAGAGTCATATGCGTCGCCGGAGCCGGAAGGGGGCCCCTCGTTGCCCGATGTCTGAGCGCTATTACGCGCGTCAAGCGTAATGTATTCGTCTACGCTATCGAGAAGAATCCCAGCGCCTACGTAACGTGAGTTTTACCGTGGCCGTTACCAAAAAAGGTCACCAGGTCGAGTACTGTACTCGTGACCCTTCCTCAGTCTGCAGAAAAGGAAGGCTTCCGAATGGAGGGAAAACGTCGATGTGCTTTTTGGAGACATGAGGTCCCTCGTGGTTCCGGAACTTGCGGACATTATTGTCAGCGAGCTGTTGGGTTCATTTGGCGACAACGAACTCTGTCCGGAATGCCTCGACGGCGCAATGCGTTTCTTGAAACGTAAGTCCGAGTCCCTGAGATTTCTCTCGTTCCCATTGCCCAGTTTCATGGCCTATCTCCAGCAAATGGCATTTCAATCCCCTCGTCGTACTCGGCGTATCTGGCGCCCTTATCCTCTTCGAAACTTTATAACGAGGTCCACGCAGGAAAGGATAGTACGGCGCTAGAGACGCCTTACGTTGTGATGTTTCAGGCAGTCAACATTCTCAGTGGTCAAGGGGGTAATGGTAATGACGGAGATCGTTGCGGCCCGCAAATACAGGAATGTTGGGAGTTCGAACACCCGAAACGTGACGTAGTGCTCGACGAACGAGGCGAGTCATACAGGAACCCGCTGGTCGGTGGTTATCCGCACGCTGACTGTCTTACGTGTCTTTCCAGGGCTACCATTCACGAATAGCCACAACATCCGGTCTGCCAAGTTAACTTTCCATATTCCGCACGCCGGCGTGCTCCATGGGCTAGCTGGCTACTTCGAGGCTGTATTATATGGAAAGATCGGTCTCAGCATTCATCCGCACCGGATGGATCTTGTCTCCAAGGACATGTTGAGTTGGTTCCCGCTCTTTTTCCCCTTTAAGGCAAGCCCGTGCATCACTGTGCTGTGCCCGCCCCTCTCAAATGATGTCGCTAGGAACCGTTGTACTTACCAAGCAATTCCGAGCTCCAAGTCTCCATTTGGCGGCTCACCGACCAGCGCCAAGTGTGGTATGAATGGTATGCTGAGTCATTCCTCCCGGTGCTGCGGCCGCCAACAACAGAAGTGCCAAAACTGGGCCCCGTCCCCAGGGTTGACGGACGCGGGTCCTTCGTGACGGCGACATCGACGCCGTTTGTACCGCCCAGTCCATTGGTCGATGCGATCGATAATCCTTTCCTGGTTTCTGGCGATCGATTACCCAAGGAAATAACCAAGCGAATAGAGCGAATCTCTACTGTAGACACCGGTATCGTCAAGATTGGGCAGACATCGCTACATAATCCCGGCGGCAGGAGTAGCTGGATGGGACTTTAAGAGCTCTGCATATCAGGCAATGTAGATGTCTTGCAGCTCGGCTTGGTGAATGGCACGGATCCCCATTGTAGCATAATACTATTTACCTACTCGATGGTTGTCAAAAAAACATGCTGCTCTGATGGTTCTTGCACGTTGAAACAAGAAAAGAAGCTCCTTCGAGCCGGGTTCGAACCAGCGACCTCGGGATAGCATTGTTATCCGTTACAGTCCCACGCTCTTCCAACTGAGCTATCGAAGGCTTGTTACTATTTTTCAGTTTGAATAATATATATCTGGCAGATTCATGAGCGCCCTGATTACCAAGCACCAATGAACTAGAAATAGCTAGTCTGCCCCATTACAAGAGCTGCGCGTCCTTTATTCGTCCAAAATGACATTTTGACATTTGTTTCGTTTTTTCTTCGTCTCCCCGTCCTCAATTGAGGTTTCTCGAAGGTACAGTACAGTAGAAATGACGGGACGGCCGAGCGAGCAGGGCCAAAGATGGATGACATAATTTTTCCACGCTGTATATGGCGAGTGCTATTGAGTTGGCGCCTCTTCGTGCCTCAACAACCCGTTAGCCGAAGTCTCCAATGGGGTCTGACTCGTACGTCACAGTCAAAGTCGCGTTCGTTGCCCTCTTGCTCGTCAACGCCGTATTATGGTCACAAGGCTCGCACAGTCAAGTACATCGTGGCCATGCGCTCTTATCACCGGGCCCCGCTTTTTCTAAGCGGAGCTTGCTCGGTCTGCTGGCAAGCGAGCAATACAGCAACTATGATGAGGGTGGGGGCAAGGTACGTGGCTACACAGACAGATAAATACACTTCCATTCTCAATCTGCCTCAGTGCCAGCCTACAGCTGTCCCTGCCGAACATCAATGCAGGGTCGTGTCCGACTCGTGTCCTACATCAGACACGCTCCTATCCATCCCGTACCTGCAAACCTATTTCTGCGCCAGTCTCGCCGCTCGGCCGTTCGTGTTTGCTGGTCTACTGCTTTGGCTCATGTTCCTGTTTACCACCCTCGGCATTAGCGCCTCGGATTTTTTCTGCCCAAATTTAGCAACAATTGCACATATTCTAAACCTGGACGAGAACGTCGCAGGTGTCACCTTCCTTGCATTTGGAAACGGTAGCCCGGACGTCTTTGCGACGTTTTCTGCCCTGCGTTCAAATGCGGGAAGTCTGGCCATAGGGGAACTCCTGGGCGCGGCATCGTTCATTGTCTCCTGTGTCGTGGGTTCCATGTGCATAATTAAACCTTTTCGAGTCAATCGAGGTCCTTTCTTGCGGGATGCCACGTTCTTTACAGTTGCTGTCGCTATCCTACTTGTCATTCTCCTCGACGGGTGGATATATGCGTGGGAAGCTGCCCTCCTCATCATGTTATATTTCGTGTACGTCTTCACCGTTGTCGTGGGCAGCTGGTGGGAACACAGGCAGGAGAAGAAGCGCCTGCTGGAGGCGCGAATACGTGGCGAGTACGCTGAAGAAGGCATACCACCCTACACTGACGATGAGCCATATCAGGATGACCGTAAGCCCCACCGTTAGTACTGATGGCCTTGTCTTATACAATACGTAGCTACTCGTCCACCTTCCGACACGCCATTGCTGCCCTCCCCTGACGCTGGCCGTCGTCGTTTATCGTCGTTGTCACGCCTCGAACTTCAGACCCAATCTTCGCATCTACACGTCCCGGACTCGCAAGCCGGTTCCAGGTCACCATCATCATCTCCACGCTTGGTCACGATGCCATCCTTCTCTCTAGTGGGGGCGCTCGAATTTCGAAGCGTAATTTCGTCATTGCAGCAAGATGCTGCCGGGTACTCCCTAAGCGCCTTCGAACCCCCATTAACACCGTACCCTGGCGGACACTACCATAGCTATGGCTATTCGCGATCGCGCTCACGCGGTTCCATCCATAGCGGAAGTGCACATACTTGGGATACCTCGTCCGATGTTCCCTTGGATGATCGCTCCCCGTTACCTCCTGCGAGTTCTCTTCCTCCCGACGATTCAGACATCCATCCGGCAGAAACTTCTTTCGGTCTCGTTGACAGTGACGCTGAGCCACAGATTCCTGAGATTTCCCACACACCCGCATCTCCACGTCTCGATAATAACGACGACGTCGCACATCACATCGTGGCAACACACCATCAGGGCGTAGGCCTCGTTCTCGCGCACGCGTACCACATCCTTTTCCCCACACTGCACGGATTCCGCGCAAAGAGCTTGCTTGGAAAGGTTACGGCTGTCCTTGCTACCCCTGCGGTGTTTGCGTTGACAATCACCCTACCTGTTGTGGTGGGACCACACGACAGCACAGGCTCCCGTCATGAAAAGGCCTCAAGCATAAACGACACCCTTATTACCTTCGAGGAGGAGGGAACCGAGCGTGTTCTTATTGCCGAGGAAGTGATACAAGAGGCGCATGGTTTGCAGTTCAATAAATGGCTTATGGCCCTTCAGTGCACTCTAGGCCCCCTATTCTGCGTCACCGTACTTTTTCGTACGTTGATACATCTCTGGCTTATTTTCTCTTGAGTGAAGAGATCTGACACATATTACAGAGGGTACGGTGCATGAGCGTTGGCTAGCCTTCGCGACAGGGTTGGCAGGCCTTGCAGCTGGGGTGTCTGTGGCATTCTTTGCGGACAATGGACATCATCGAGGGTGGCTTCTAGCTCGCTGCTCAATGGGGTTTCTTGTCGCTATAGTTTGGATTATGGCTATTGCAGACGAGACCGTCAATGTTTTACAGGTCAGTGAAGTAAGGACGACCACATTGGGTATAAATTGACGTCCGTAGACTTTCGGCTTCGTTTTTGGACTGTCGGATGCAATCATCGGTCTGACGATATTTGCCATTGGAAACTCACTCGCTGACTTAGTGGCTAACACGACCGTGGCTGTACGTGTTTATCTCGCCTGTGCCATGGTATTCAATCCTCAGCTGTTTACCTAGGTCTTCGCTCCCGTCATGGGTTTCTCGGCTTGCTTCGGTGGGCCAATGCTCAATATCTTATTAGGCATCGGCATTTCCGGCTCGTATGTCATCTACCACACTGCTGAACCCTACAAGCTGCAATTCTCCAACACCTTGCTCGTGAGCTCGGTGGGGCTGCTCGCACTCCTCGTCACAACCATAATATTTGTCCCTATGAACGACTACTTCCTCCCGCGCAAGTGGGGCGTGTTTCTCATCTGCTTCTATGTAGTGATCATGACGGCCAACGTCGTGGTGGAAGTGCTTGGACTCGACTAAAGAAGGTTGAGGGTCGATGTACTCGTCGTTCGCTGTTTTATACTAAGTGCTGATCTATATTTACGTGGAAGCTATCTACTGCACTTGTGTCCCGATAACACTGCACTAATATTGTCTTTTATCTATCCCCCCTCATCATCACTGGTTTGAATGAATTCCAACGCATCGGCGCCCACCGAACTCCGCTTCACCAACCGCGGTTAAGTTGGAGGAGAACGGCATTCATTCCCTTCAACTAGCTTTTCTTCCTTCTCTTCCTTCACGCCATCATTTTTATCCTAGATTATACGTCTTTAACGACCCCCTTCTGTGACATTTTTAGCCCGCCATGAATCCTTTCGTCGTCCTCACCGCATTTGTTGCCCTCGCATACGGATATTCTGTAAATACACCGTGAGTAACAAATTTCTTCCCACCCAACGTACGACGCTAACTTATCCTCATTCATCCAGGACATCTGCAGTCGTCTGTCGTAAGCAATTGTGTCGATAGTTCGATTTTACGTGTTGATTTGTTGTCCAGAGCCTGTGCAGATTACCTGGTCTACAGAAGGCTCCTCACCGCCATATTATCTCTCCCTTATCCCTGGTTCGACATTTCTTGTTTTTCTCTCTCAGTGAAGTGACGGTCACTGATCCCCGATCAGCGGGTCAGCCTTATGCAAATGCTGTAAGCCATTTTTCGCGTGTTCCTTCAAATCACTCACTGGGAATTTATGCGATTTGTTATCGTAGCTTAAGCAATTTCCTTCGCAGCAAGGGAGTAGCTTCACCTGGGAGAAAGTCGACCTGCCCCCTAACACAAGCTTGTGTGTGAATAATATAAAATTTTGCACCTGACGTACTGACACTTGATTGAAAGCACCGTTTCCTTGAAAGACGCAAATGGCCAGCAAGCGTATTCTGCACCCACGACCGTTCAAGGGGGCAGTGACACAAGGTACGCTAGGATGGGTATAAATGGATAACACTGCTCTAAAATTTCGATCTAGTTGCGTCAACAATGAGGTCATGGAGGGAAGCTCAGCAAACGCCCCTGATCGAACATCGTAGGCAACGTTTGTTTTGTGTTTGACTTCACTCTCACGCGTCTCGCAGCCCTGCGAAGGGTTACCCCGGAGTCGCTGCGGCCGCTCAGAGCGAGACCTCTTCGAGTTCAGAGGCGGCGACCGTCAGCTCTCCTACCCCCAAGAATACAGCGGCCACTGCGACTTCTGGTCCTCCCAGTCCCAAGACGGAAGCGGCGAAGATGTCGGGTGGTAGTGTGTCACCGAGCCAGTCACCCTCTGTAAAGGCCAGCTCAGCTGCCCGAAGCACACCTGGGACAGTTTTGGGTATAATGAACGCA
>QLOS01003497.1:0-15527 GCA_003313725.1 Russula sp. MG48 | reverse complement strand
GAAATGCTGTTGTGAACTCGACAGGCCAAGCTGGGCTCCACTTGAGCGATCGCCATAGGACAAGTCCAGGAGAATTCACAACTTACGTTCAGCACACTGGCAGTGACACCTTCCGTGACGCCTTTGGACCTGGCAAAAGTGGAAGGATTGACGGCACCAAAAATGATACCGCGGTTCTGACCCTGGGGCGCTATATGAGTTGAGAAGCCCAGCCAGCTACAGGTGAAAACTGACTGAGAGCACAAACCTCCCAACGGCTTGTAATGAGGTTGGCTTATGCTTATACTAGTACTAGTACACGACTATGTGGTTAGGTCAGGATTGTCACGTGCGAGGACACGCACAAGCCACAAGGCGAGCTGAGCCGCCTCAGGCTCACACCACTCACGAGCTGTGGCAACTGGCCTGATTGGTTTAAAACTCTCCCAAAACTCCGCAGCTTGCGGAAAAGCAACATCCTGGCTCCCTCTTTTTAACACACCCCGCATACTTTCCAGGACCACTCGACCCCTAGACCACCGAACATCCCTCCCCGTCTAAGTGTCCATGTCATGCCAGCCCACCCTCATCGATTCTTCTCTCCCCTTGATGCCATCGCGGGATCGCAGCGGCGTGGGCTTTTACTAGGCCCGCTTCGAAAGCACGATGCGTCTGAAGGACCCATGGGCACAGCTCGCGTAGCACTAAGCGCCTCCGCTCGACGAAGGCAACATCATCGACCGCCGCTCAGATAAGATCCTGAAAGATCACGGCGTCGTGCCCAGTTTAGTCAACTCGACCCACCAAACCTCGTGGTCGCGAAACTCGCAACTGGTCACAAATTCAAAACTATATTCAATTCAATGCAACACTGACATGGCGAATTAACACGACCGCGTCCAACGCTATCGCTGCCCTTCAAGCGCCCATCCTTCCCGCGCGCAGCTACCAGAATCCGCAGCTGGTGCGTCCTGCAGCACACGTACCTCGCCCTCCACGAACTCGAGGTTCGACGCGCGCAACCCGCGCTGCAGCAGCATCGCACCGCCTATCGCTTTACCCTCCTTGGTAGCCCCATCTTCCCCATCCAACATCGAAAATGGCGGCGGTGGCGGCATGTCGTTGTCGAGGGAGGTAAGGAGCCAAATCTCCCACCACCGACGGTCGCTCTACTCCCCTCCTGACTGCTGCTGCTGGTCCTCGGCGAGCGTTTTGGTCTTGTCAGCGCTTCCTGTATCCTCGTTCCCCGCGTCGGTGCCGTTGTCGCTGTCCGTCTTATACATGCGTAACAGGAAGCGCTCCACAGCCATTTCGAGTTCAACGCCGCGTCACACTGGCCCATTCGTGTTGGCACCGTCCGCCATCGTGTGCATAGGGTCGTCATGATCGTCGTGGTCTATGCGTTGACGCGCGCACGTGGAGAGAGGGACGCGTCAGTGGGTAATAGGGGCCGCGGGTGCAGAGTGGCTTCGCGAAGCGCGTCTGGTTCGTACTTGGATCTTACCCTGACAATATACGCAATAAGCAGAATACGAGCGCGAATGAATGGCCGAAATCATACCCGGGGAGTGCACTCGCTCGACCACCCTCGAAGACGATTGTGACGCGTGCAGAAAGAGCGTCAACGTCCACGTCCTCCACGTCCTCCACTTCCATCTTACTCCGTCTCCATCCCACCTTCGTCTGTCTCATCCGGGTACGGCCCACCCGAGTCGCAGACGCCAACTCCGCGTGCGCGCTTCGTCCGGCCACCAACAAAACTCGACACAGCTGCGCTCGCAGCGAATCCGAGCACCGCGCCGCGCTCCGCAGCGTACTCGCCGAGGCGCTGCTTGCGATTCTGGCGACCGAGACCAGGCGCACGATGTGCCGAGATATACTTGGTTGTCCTGTCTGTCCCTCACTTGGGGAAGACGCACCTTGACAAATGCCACGTCCAGAATCTCGATTCCCGCACCCTCGTGCCCGTTACCCCACACAGCACTCGAGAATCCCCAGCCGTCATCTCCAGGGTCCCCACCTACACCCGGCTCCGCGGCTGCACCTGCATTACCAAATTACCTCTCAGCTGCGGGCACGACCTGCACCTCGACCCGGGCATCCCGTCCGAGCCGCCTCGCCTCCCACACTTCGCTCCACCGCACACGGCCAACATGCACCGCTGCGATTATGATGCCCGAGTCGTCTGTGTACGGCCCACTGCCCTAAACGTGTGGGTGGGCGGGCCGCACACGAGGCAACGCAAGAGCGGGGATGTACAGAGTGATACGGGCCACGGTGCGGTTACGCGGGAGGGGCAGGGGGCCAGACGGATGTACGAATGCACCAAGATATACCAGTGGCCCTGCTTGGCGTGGGCGCGAGGGAGGTATTGGCAGCACGTGCGGGTGAAGGGCACTCGTAGTTGGGATGTGCGACTGCACGTGCAGCAGCGAGGATTATCGTTTACCCCAGACGGACGGGATCGGCGCGTTCCATGCACTGAAGCACTGTGCACATCTTCCCATGCCGTGATTTGATCAAATAGTATTGATGGCGATGGGCCAGTGATAGGAAGGTGATCTTCCCTGATGATAGCCACTGGATGTGGGCAAGAATATGATAATCTATCTTTGTTTCAGCTCGAAGTGACGTGATGAAGTCTTCAGGTGATTCGACTTGTTTGTAGACGTAGACGTAGAAGTAGTATAGACAAAGAATGAAGCTGTAAAAGATACAAGATATGAAATATCCAGTATGGCGAACTTAGATTTTTCAGCTAGAACGCATGGTGGATGGCGTTTATAATGTGTTCTTGACGTGATGCGGGGTGTTTGGAACTGGTGTGGAAGGTGAGACGAGTAGAGCGATAGTTACGGTGCAAGGCAAGCTTTGACGCGAGTCATGCTGATACATTCACCCAATACAGTTAACATACAGACAGGCAATAACCAACACGTAGAGTATGGACTCTGTGCTCAGTGACTACAGAACGTGTAATACCGATAACATAGAGAGCAGCCATAGCCAAGGAGGAGAATATCGAAGCAAAGTAGAATGGACAGAAGAAGCACACATGTAGTGCTAGATGATCAGCGTAAACCGAGAAAAATCCGAGTCAGAGAACCCAATAGCAGAAAACTTCAATAGCTTGTGGGTGTCCACAATGTCCGATGACTATTTCGACATCAGTCATACAGACTCGAAATCACTGGATTGAGTGACTTACCATACGCTACCCAACATTCCTGTCCTTTCATTAAGCTCCATAGTGGACGAAGTTCACCCACCGTTCGAGCGAAACACCCTTCTCCGTCCTCAGTTTCTGAGTCGCGTGCCGCAGTGCCCTTGCTGACTGCTCATAGCTGGCACTTTGCACGCCCGCAGCAAACATCTTGCGATAGAAGTGCTCTGAAAGGTCCCTCCCATCTTCATCCACCATCGCCCACATAGTCCCAATCACGCTCCTGAACCCACTAAACTGCATCGCAGCAGTCAGATGGAGAACCTCGTCCGGCGTACCATCCTCTGCCAATTCCGCAGTATGGCAGGCCGCTAGGAATGCAAGTTCTGCAGTGGGAAGGTGAGACTTGGCAATCCGAAGGACTGTGAGGTGGGTATTGTGGTGGAGAAGAAACGATGAATCGAAAGGCCGACCCGGTTGCAGCATGCCGTGGCACGCAAAATGTACCCAAGGGTGCATCGGAAGGCGAGCGATCACGTTTTCAGGTGTCACTGCTTCGCCTGCGAGCCTTGTCACAGAACCGCTGCTAGCTAAAGATTCGATACTGCGTATTTCTGAGTCCACTCCGGGAAGCGTTTCGTCTGGCTCTTCGACGATGAGTAACGATGACTTCCCACTCGCAGATCTCGATAAGTTGCCAGACCTCGACGCTATCAGCGCTGAGAGGCTTGGTGTGTATGAACACACATAAATGTCACAAAGGTATCGTTTCACATTGATGTGAGAAGATATTGGTCCTGCAGCGTGAATCGGAAGGGAGGACAACACAGAAGTTGGACACAACCATATTCGGGAATGTTCTGGAATTCCAAGTTCCATTAACCTGTTGACAACAGGCTGACCCACCAACTCGGACAGTTCCTCCAGTGTCTGTCGCAATACACGATCATATTTTTTCGACTCCAAGCGGTAACTCTTCCGCGTTTCTGACAGCTGATGGGCGAGGTTTGTGACCCTATGAAAGAAGTTCGTCGGAGTAGGGATATGAACAACTGGGTGGTTGGAGCGGACGATGAGAATATCGGAACGGTATTTGGATAGATTAATGATGACCACTGGACCGTCCATAGCCGCGGTTTGGAGGTGACGAAAAGGGATGGGTCTCCAGAAGTTCTCGAATCCTGGTAATTCTTGGATCCGCAAGACAACCTTTTCCAGCTCGTCTGAGAGCCTGCGCTTCTCCACCAAGTCACGAGCGAACGTGTCATTTCTCACAATTGTGACACCATCGTCATCTGTTCCAGCTGGAGTCTGCACGAAATCATGACCGTGGGTTGTAGTGATTATTGCCTCCAATGCTTGACTGATTGCTGTGAATTCATCTGCTAGAGATTTGTCGACTTCGTGGAGGTGATCGAGTGGGGTGCGAAGGCTGCGCATGCCGGACCACAGGAGCGCTCTCCCTTGTTCGAGCATCTCAATGGCCTCCTCATAGGCACGGGACTCGATAGCGTATGACGCGGCGTCCATCGGAAGACTCCGAATGTGCTCAATGTTTCGGCCACTGATGTATTCGTGCCGACTTTGTACTGTGGGACCTAAGTCTATCGCACGCTGCAGTAAGGAGAGGGCCTTGCGGTATGCAGTCAGGGCTGAGGGGTGTCGTGTGAAGCGCGCGGTGTCTGCCCAACCTTGAGCTGCACTCAGTCTATGACGCGCACTAGAGAATGGGTATTCGACGGCAGATCGAGACAAAGCAATGGACTCCTCGAGGTGTTCTGCATCGCCGGTCCGGGAAAAAATCAAGCCCAAGTCACAGGCAAAGTTAGAGAGCATGAAGGAACCTTCTGGATGACCTTCGGGGCTTAAGGAAATGGAAGTTCGGTAGTGTTTGATTGCGTCTGCGATATCTTCATCTGCGCCACGGTGCCCAAAGCGGTAAACCAGGTTCTTCGCAAGAAGCTGAAGAATGAGTCGTGAAAGGGGATGTCCAGATTTGACTAATTTCGAAGCTTCATAAAGATATTCAATTGCCTCTTCGATGTAACCCATGTTACCGGTCCAAGCATATTGTATTCGAAGACTGGCTGAGAGGTTATATAGCATCTCCGGACGCATTGGGTGCCCTGGAGGTGTGAGAGCTAAAGCTTCACGTTCTAGGTTAATCGATTCCTTCAAATCTTCAATGCTATGTGTCCGAAGGCAGCGCAAAGACAAGGCGTTGGCGAGTCCACGCAAAGAATCTCGTCGACGTGGGTGACCCCGGGGACAGATGCGAAGAGCTGCACGATAGAGTGAAATTGCCTCCTCTAAACAGTCCATGCGACTAAAGTTTTCGAAGCGATTGATGAGCGAAAACCCAAGGTTCTTCAGGACTTCGTCCTTGCTCTCGTCGTCCGGGGGACACAAAAGGAGGACCTCACGAAACTGACTGATTGCTTTCTCAAGATCCTCCGAGTCATCCGTCTGCCTGAAGCGGATATGATACACGCTAGCAAGGTTCATGAGAACCCACATTCGCTCGGGGTCTTCCTTGTCCAGGAGGTCAAGCAATTCTTGATATCGCGTAGCGGCGTCCTCAATATCGTTCAGGTCACCGCTCCGTTGAGAACGTAATGTCAACACATCCGCAAGGACTCTGAGGTATGACGAATACCAGGGATGGTCCAGCGGACAGGATGCGAGCAACGCACGATAGTGGTTGATAGCCTCGGTGAGATCTTCCGACTCGTCAGTTTGTTCATATTTTCTTTTCCAAACAATTGCTAGCTTGCTTGCGATGAGGCGATAATCATCTGTGCCTGGAGGGGCTATGGTGATGACATGTCGAAGCAATGATATCAAGTCCTCAATGTCCTCTAGTCGTCCTCCAACTTCGAATCTACTGTGGAGGGCATCGGCAAGGTTATTGAAGACATTGAGGCGCTTGATGCCGGCGACCTTTAGCGGGAGGTTGGAGAGGTGGCGAAAGTATGAGATACTGTAGTCCAGGTCTTCCCTCGCTCCGAAGTCATAGAAACGGATGAGTAATGCGCGCGTCAGGTGGTCGAAAGTCGAAATGCTCATAGGAGGACGATTCATTCCACGCAAAAGCGCCTCGGCATATCCCACGATAGCTTGGTCGAGGTCTCCCTTCCGTCGAGTCGCGTTGTAGCGGGACATGAGGTAAGTCGCAATATTGTGGGCAATCACAGCGCGATCCGGATGTCGGAAGGGGAGTTTAGATGCTTGGGCCTGCAATCGATTAACTCGTGAGCTGACATCGTTTAATGAATCAATCAGTGGGGTCGAAAATTGGGATTTTGAGGATCCCTGCGCCCCATGATTGACGTTGAGGGCCATTGTGGACTCGGAGCAGTCTCGTGTCACCCGTGACTTTGTTATCCAAGTCAGGAGTTCGCGATCATGCAGACTCGGACACGACCACGACGCACTGCCCGACTGTACCGGGGGTGGTGTTGGAAGAAACGGCGGTAAGTTTGTTGCTGAGAGCAGAATGTAAACGCTTTGGGAAATGCTGTTGTGAGCTCGTCAGGCCAAGCTGTGCTCCACTTGAGCGATTGCCATAGGACAAGTTCAGGAGAATTCATGAGACAACAACTCACGTTCAGCACACCATTCGTGACGCCTTCGAACAATGCAAAAGTGGAAGGGATTGACGACACCAAAAATGATACCGCGGTTCTGACCTCGGTGTGCTATATGAATTGAGAAGCCCAGCCAGCAACTGCAGCCGGGTCGGGATTGTCACGTGCGATGAGCCAGGCTTCGCGAGGGGACGATCCCTCGCGGCGACCCGTCCCCAAACTGAACTTCATTGACACAACTTCCATTGATGCCGTCCACGCGACGTCACTGCGGCAAGCAGCCATCTCAGCTTTGTAGGAGAGTAACGACGGCTAGATGCATGGCTAATACAATGTAAATGTGAATATAAAGAATGTTTACTGACCTCAATCGTATCGTACTATGTGTTCATAATATTATTATAATAACTAGGGTAAGAACAATTTTCTAGTCTACTGAGTGAAGTAAAGCGATCAGGGTATACTGTACTATAGTAGTCCGGTGCCGCCGGGCCAGCCTGAGTCCCGCCCGTGCCTCACAGAGTTGGCGTGCCGTTGCGGCTGCACCTCCAACAAGATTGGGCCAAGAACTGGCATGCCTCTGAGCGCACCTCCCACGCATCCACCGAGGTCCTCAGAGGACCCCCCGACGGCCCGGGCAGACTAAGTCAAGGCCTCAGAGCGATCGCCAAGGCCAAGCCGAACAAAAAACCGACAAGGGAAGTCGAGTCAACTCTCTTCTGATTCCTTACGGGACACGCCTTCACCGGTAAATATGCTCAACGCTTCCACGCAGAGCATGCCATTTCCTCTGCGTGCGAGTGCGGTCACGACCCACAGACAGTCAACCACGTAGTGTTTGACTGTCCTCACTACAACGCAGCGCACTCGGCCACCCCGCGCTTTGACTTCGACGACCGAACCGGTCGCCCGATCAAGCATTTGTGTGGAGTGCTTCAGAACGCTGACCGCACCAGCGCGCTGCTCCGCCCCTGGACTCCTGGAGGGATCCAGGATGATATTGGCCCCCCTCACTCCCCATCCTTTCTGAGCGTGAGTCGTTGCGAGGGCTTGGTTTAAATCAGCCCGGTTTCTCGTTGTTTACAACTCCCTCCTCACCGTCACTTCTCTCCGTACCAAGCGCTAGACATCACTTTGTCTTTAGTCTAAAACCGGCCCGACCCGGGACCGCGTCTTTACCGGAATCGGAATACAAATGCTGACAAAGAAGAAAAAGAAATCATCCTCATCCTCGGGCTGAAGTAACTGGTGCAACTGGTTAAGGTCTCGATGTAGTCTCCAAAAACTTCGCACCTTGCGGAAAAGCGATGTCCTGGCTCCCTCTTTTTAACACACCCCGCATCTTCTCCAGGACTATGCCACACCGCTCAACCCTCAGACTACCCACCCGAATATCCCTCCCCGTCTAAGCGTCCACGTCATGCCAGCACACCCTCATCTAGTTCTTCTCTCACCTCGACGCCCTCGCGGGATCGCAGCGGAATGAACTTTTGCCAGGCCCGCTTCGAAAGCACGTCTAAAGGACGCATGGGCCCGGCTCGCGCGTCCCCTCGACGAAGATGACATCATCATCGACCTCCGCTCTGAGAAGATCCTGAAAGATCGCGGCGTCGTGCGCAGTTTAGTCAACTCAACTCACAAAAACTTGTGGTCGCAAAACTCTCAACTGGCCACAAATTCAAAAGCATATTCAATTCAGTGCAACACTAAAATTGTGGATTAACACGACCGCGCCCAACGCCATCGCTGCATTTCAAGCGCCCAGCCTTCCCGCCCGCAGCTACCAGAATCCGCAACTGGTGCGTCCTGCAACACATGTACCTCACCCTCCACGAACTCGAGGTTCGACGCGCGAACCCACGCTGCAGCACCGCGCCGCCACTGCACCCTCCTTGGTAGCCCCATCTTCACCATCCAGCATCGAAAACGGCGGCGGTGGCGGCCTGTCCCTGTTATCATCGTCGAGGGAGCCAAGGAGCCAAATCTCCCACCGCCAACGGTCGCTATGCGCGTGGGTGACCTCCCCTCCTGACACTGCTGCTGGTCCTCGACAGGCATTTTGGTTTTGTCAGCGCCTCCTGCATCCTCGTTCCCTCCGTCGGTGCCATCGTCGCTGTCCGCCTCATACATGCGTAACAGGAAGTGCTCCACAGACGTTTCGGGTTCAACGCCGCGCCGCACTGGCCCATTCGTGTTGGCACCGTCCGCTGTCGTGTGCATAGGGCCGTCACGATCGTCGTCGTCTATGCGTTGACGCTTGCACGCACGTGGAGAGAGGGACGCAGCAGCAGTGGGTAATAGGGGCCGCAGGTGCAGAATGACTTCGCGAAGGGCGTCTGGTTCGTACTTGAATCTTACCCCGACAATATACGCAATTAGCAGAATACGAGCGCAAATGAATGGCCGAAATCATACCCGGGGAGTGCACCCGCTCGACCACCCTCGAAGACGATCGTGACGCGTGCAGAAAGAGCGTCAACGTCCATGTCCTCGTCCTCGTCTTTCATCTCATTCTCGGTCTCCATCTTGTCCTCGTCTGTCTCATCCGAGTAGGGCCCACCCTCGCCGCCGACTCCAACTCCGCGTGCGCGCTTCGTCCGGCCACCAACAGAACTGGACGTAGCGGCGCTCGCAACGAATCAGAGCGCCGCGCCGCCCTCCGCAGCGTACTCGCCGAGGCGCTGCTTGCGATTCTGGCGACCGAGAACAGGCGCACGATGTGCCGTCCCACCCTGTGCGAACCATAAATACCCAGATATACTTAGTTGTCCGTCCCTCACTTGGGAAGACGCCCCTTGACAAATGCCACGTCCAGAATTTCGATTCCCGCACCCTCGTGCCCGTTACCCCACCCAGCACTCGAGAATCCCGCCGTCGTCCTCAGGGTCGCTACCGATACCCGGCTCCGCCCGTGTTACCACAATACCTCTCAACCGCGGGAACGACACCGTAATGAAACGACTCGTAACATGATGACGGCGCAAACAATCATTTTTTTTTCTCAGTGCAGTCACATCGTAAACATATATAGGCCTCTACCTATACACTAAATTCCTTTCCTCGCGATTCGATACCCAGTCGGAGACACCTGTAAAGTACACTTAAAATATATTACTTCCTCTTAAGTTACTACTTCCTTTAACAATCACTTGAACAAGAGATGGATAGACCTGAATCGGAGCTGCTATGCCACAGTCACGATTCAGGTCAGCCCGATAACCACGTCTTTCCCTTCTGCTCTACCAGCTCGACGGGCCAAACATCCCACCCTCCGGTACCGTCTTGGCTGGCACACCAGCATAATCGGCGGTCTTTGTGTAGACCGTATTACCCCACCAGTTCTGAATGCTGTTCAGGCCGATGGTACCATTCTTCGGATACTGCAGGGCAAAGAATATCACAATGGCACCGACGACATAAGCTGTATCCAGCCCAGCGGACAACACATCTGGAGAAAGTGAAGCGGGTGATCAGAAACTACTGTTTGAGGTTTGTCAGGTGGAAAGAAAGCTAATCACAGTTGTACTTTAACCACCAGAGCATGTGGCGGCCACGGATGACGTGGTTGGACAGGAAGCAGATGAGCACCCAAGTCACGTAGTTGATGGGCGTTGCAGGCGGCATGTAGCCTAAGCCGGAAAAGACGACTGGGAAGTTGAGATACTTTAGAAACTTCATCCTAAATCTCTTGTGCAGAGTCCACTGGATAAGGGGTAAAATGGCGCCGGCCAGGAAGGAGAAGACGAGACCGTAGTAGAGTTGACCATGCGAGAACAGACGCCGCGGTCCAATAACACCCCACTATGACCAAATATTAACCACTGAACCAGACAAAACGTCAACAAGGACGGTGACCTACAATAAGAGATGCGGTGCCGAACACATTGATACCAGGGCAAGTGAAGTTGTCTTTTTGATGAGGACTGCAAATGCCTTCGATGTGGGAGAACATCCATGTTTGCACACCAAGTTGCACAGTGCTACCAACAATGGTAGCGATGATCTGGCAGAAGAACATGGGACGGTGCGGGATCTTCATGTAGTGGCCAAGTTTAAAGTCACTAGTGAATCGTATTGCCTGAGACATGGTAATGTAGCCCCATGTCTTGAATAACATCATCGCAATTGGGCGGCCAGGCAGGGCGTATCCGATAATGAGCTCCGTAATCACATTAGATGTTACTTGAAAGGTCGTAACGGCCTCAATCACACCAACCGGGATAGTGTACACGAGCGCTTGACGTAACTGATGTCAATTGAAGAGGAAACATTATAACGAAGGAAGCCGCACCGATGGCGAGGGCAAGAACGAAAGCCCAGACAGGGAATTCCGTATCCCACATCTCGATGGCAAACACACCAAACGCGAATGTGGTTACTGCGAAGCATTTCAGAATACAGGCACATGTCACCTTCGTGATTGATGAACGCACAAAAGATGAAGAGATACCACCAATCGGGGACCTCCTTATAAACAGACATCAGGCGAGCATGGATATCAGACTGCTCCGACGGCGAACGACGAGCATAAGTCAAGATGTGCCTGCTGTTGTAGAGAAGGGTGTGCGTGAGGACTGCGGTGATTGACGCGAATGAGAGACCATAAGATATGGCAAATGACATGGAAAGGAAGACAGGGCTGTAAGACTGATAGGCCTGGAGGTTGAACGAGCTATCGGTGTTGATGATCCGGGAGACGTTGTATATATTCCCTGTGTTATCGAAGGGTTGCGAGGACACTAGGGGTAGGTAAGCACCGTACCAAACGTTGGAATACTGCATGGGTATACTTAGAAATGAGAAACGAAATGAAGGATATGGGAACTAACATAGAGAATTGGGACGAGGAACCAGTAGAAGAACATGACAGCGATGCCAACGTTAGCAGCGGCCCACCATGGGACAATAAGTGGGGAGCCAAGAAAGGTGGTAATTACACCCCAGTCGAAGGTTATGAGACCCATACCCAGGCCGTGAGTGACACCGAAAATTTGGTTGACCTTCACATTGTTGGGGACGATCCAACAGACCCATGAGAAGGTTGAGAGGGCAGTGAAGAGGTAGGATGGAAAGAAGTCTAAGATGAAACGAATTATGAGAAAGGTCAAGATGAAAATACGGAGAAAGAACTTGAAAGCTCACTGTAGAAGAAGTAGCCGATGAAGATGTAAGTGAAGAAACGGTCTCGGGAAATACCGTCCCGGCCTCGAGTACCCGTTGTCTCTTGGGCGTGCAATGTGTTAAGGAGCGCAGCGGTGGAGAGGTTCTCGGGCCAAATCATAGACGCTGGTGCGACGAGGATGCGTTTGTAAATGCCAGCAATTGAGAAGCCGATCAGCTGGGTCGACATGACCAACAGCCACTGGTCTGTTTTTGGTGGAGAAACGGATCAATAAATGGAAATGAAATTCATTTGCAGATCAAACGTACACACAAAGTTGGGATGTTGATTATAGAAGACCCTCTGGATAGCAATGATGTCGGTCTGAAGGTGGTGTAAGAAACACTGCAAATAGCGTTGCAATATATTGCCGAATTCGGCACCCACAGCGTATGCAGGTATACTGCAGATATCGGCCATGACCGTGATGATGACGTGCTCCTTAATGGTGAACGGTCCAGGATTGAGGGACATGCCAAAGAGAGAAACCTCAGGCAAATAGCGAGCCCATGCTTTGCCGATAGGGTACGTGAGAAGCAGGGAGACGAACTGTTCGAACGAGTCGGATCAGCGTGAGGAAAACAGTTTCAATGGCCAATGAAGACGAGCCCCGTAAAGCTGAACGTTAGGATATCTGAAGAGGAAGAACTGGTTGAACCCAGGGATAAGGACAGCCCAAATGGTGCCAACGACCCAAGCACGGAAAGTAGACGAGGGCATCATCGGATCATCCGTGTTGGCGACCGCAGATCGAACTTCAGCGTAAGGAGATTCATCTTGGAATATCGACCCAGTGGGATCGAAGTTAGGATCGTCATAGTCACGGTTGTCTAAATCGATTCCCTGCGTGGCCGAGTTAGTTAGGTCACGTGAGTCGACGAGAGAAAGAACCGACGTCGGCCTTCCCGAGGTGCTCGGGGTCACGCCTCTCGGGATTGACAGACCACCTCTCATCTTCGAGGAGGGACATGGTAAACTTTTCCGGAGATCACTGCTAGACACCACTAGCAGTCCTGTATGGCTTAGCACAGGAAGGGAGCAGAGGGGCAGGGCTGGGAGACTGTCGGAAAAATCGAAATTTGTATATATCATCATGTAGTGTATGGCCCGGGTAACCCCCAGGTTTTTTTTTTGTACCCTTACCCTTACCCGTAGTGAGGGGCATTACGCCAAACTTGCTCGGACATCATATCGCGCGTCATATTCCGTGTCATTTCCGTATCATATCGCTGGTTACTGTCCTATTACAGAGGGTGTCTACGTACCGCTTCAGTTTACGTTGCTGACCACTGGCCCGTGCATGAGGGGAGGTCTATGTGATTAACAACTATTTTCAGATCGTTACTTGAGTGAAAAGAAAGGTGAAAAGAAAGGGGGCGGTTGTGTGGCAAGGGTATCTGTCTAGACGGACAAGGGTTGGGTTGGGAAGGGTTTTAAGGGCTGATTTGCAATCCTCATCATCACGTGACTCATTGCGTGACAAAATGAAGAGCACACAAAATCGTTATCACAACTTACAGGAACAAATTAAATGCAAAAAGGGCTCCGTTAAGCCCTCAGGAGTAGCAAACCTGAAGCCGTAACGGAACCGTTTAAAAAAGTTTTGTAGAATTGAGTTAATAGACAATTAGTGTTGTTATCAAGCCTGAGTCCTGTGTCATGTGATATTGTGGGTTGCGAATGAGCCCTACAATAAGGTTATTGTATGGAATAGTATATGCTAACTGAATGATACAAGTACTTAGATTCTCCAACAGCTGCGACCAGCGCGCTCAGGCTGTCGCCCTGCCCCCCGACATGCGTGACATTTCAGATCCGACCGGTGCCTGCACGAGGTCACTTCATCAACGTGCTCGCGCCCGGGCGACGGGGAGCCCGTTGGCGTCGGCGTCTTGACGTGTGCACAAAGATACAACCCTCGATGCCCTCAAGGTCCTCATCTCTGACACCTCGCCAAGGTTCTGGCAATGCTTTGCGATTCTCAATGCTTGCTGGAGGGATGCCAATTCCCGCCAAATTGGTCCGTAAGTTTATGGGTATATCCGTATACTAGTTCGTACGTTGCGGGGCCCTAGACCCACAAACCCTCACCTTTCTGAATTATGGTATGTCTTCTGTGAGATGGTTTAAGCCTCTGGCAACATGGTGTCACCCAAACTCAAAAAGCAGAGCGGTCGCCATTGAGCATGTGTTCTGCAGCATGGACACTATTTCACGTCCGTACTTCAAATTAATTTACTTGTACTTAACGTGACTTAACTGATCCTACAGTGTGAGAACACCTTTTCCGGCAAGTCGAGAACCCAAATATTATTTTTGCTACTGCCCCACAACAGTTCCACATTTGAGGTCTAAAATATGGGAAACACAGTCTATTAACATGTAGAACAATCTATGCTGACCAGAATAATATAATTCTGAGTAATTAAAAAAAACATCTGCCCAAAAATTGGCAGTGGGCGCTTAAATGCAAAAGACTACGTTTTATGGTATGTAAAGCTCATGTAGGGCAGTAGGAGGGTGTTTATGGTGGTATTAAGGCTATAATATCACTGGGGAGCCCAATCTTACGATGAGATTTGTATTTTTTGACAGCGAAAGCAGTCTGCTGTGCATCAAGCAGTATGCTCCGGCGCCCGGCCCATTGTTGCTCGGCTTGGGTGGATTTCTTATTCCGCCAGGGCATTGTTAAGACAAAACTTCAGAGAGCCTGAGGGCCCCAGAACCATTATAGACACATCAATGTGTCAGTCCATTACAAAAATCACAGCCAAAAATTGGCAGTTTGGGCGCCTAATTCCAAAACCCTCTAAAATAGCATATTTTTATGTTTACAATAATGTACAAGTCACAAAAATGTCATCAGAGCTCTCAAAAAGTGGCCCGAGAGGCGCGGCTCCTGTGCTTCCTGCACTGTAGGAATGAACCACCGATATTTTCGCTTTCCGATGCCACTTACGATGACTTAACTACATTACCTTGCTGTAAAGCAAGGTCTCCAGGTGCTACTTTCGCCTTATAGGGATAAGGTTTTCATGTGTAACACCATCACGCCCTTTCTTTGGTTATGTGATGTGACTGTGGCGCGCTAAGATCCGGTTTCCTTTCAGATCTCAGATAGATCATGTGTCCGCACTGCTGTTCACTTCACACGATACTGCTCTGCCGTCTGGTCCGAGTCTTTTGTAAGATATTACCTTGCTGCAAGCAAGGTCTCTTTGTCGACCATTTTTCTCCTTTTTTAGTAATTGATCTCGTGTGACGCCATCACGCCTGGAGGTGCACGTGATTGTGACACCGGAAGATCCGGTTTCGTCACGGCCTCAAACTGAACAGACTCGGATCTCGCATAGATCATGCCGCGCTGTATCACAGGTCGCTGTTCTTTCACCGATGGCACTGGTCCGTTGGATCTGCCATCTGGTCTTTGTTCAAAAATATACAGTATAGATAGGTGTGATAATGTATATGTATATAACTATGATCTTTTCATTGAGCTTGCTTCCGCTGCCTACTTTCAGCAATTTAAGAGACTCAACAGAGCATTTAAGCGATCTTAAATCCATCCTTTTGAAACCAGCAGTTTAAGTGTATGAAAAGCTCTTCTAATTAAGTACATTACTCCATTAATATCACT
>QLOS01003488.1:0-16019 GCA_003313725.1 Russula sp. MG48 | reverse complement strand
GGGGAGAAGGAGAACACGCCGGAACGGGCCGGCGTGAAGAGGGAAGAGGAGGGGGAGAACGAGAGCGAGAGGAAGTTGCTGCCCGTCGTCGTCGTGCCTGCGGTCAAGGGAGCCCTGGACCGTGTGCGCAGGACGGCTGCGGCTGGGGGGGGACCGAAGGCCCAGACTCAGAGCGAGCCGGAGAAGGATGCGCCTGCAGCCAAGGCGAGAGCGCCCAGAACGAGAGCTGCCAGTGCGAGGAAGTAATTAAATAAAAATAAAAATCAAGGGTTTGCTTTTAGATACCCCAGTGCTCGGATGGCCCCCCTTGTAACTGTATATTATATCACGATTTGTTAACGACCCATGCTATGTGCTTGTTTGTTCTTTCTTTTCCAGTCACGGGCTTTTCTTTGCTCAGAATGCTCTTGCGCTCCCAAGCTTGCGCACTCTCTGATTTCGCGTTCGGGGTAGAGCCAAAGTGTATATATAAGGTACCAAGATTGAACAGTGCTGACAATATGAATTATACAGGATTCAGGATAGACTCTAAATGGCTTGTTCAAAGTGTCCGATTCAGGAGGCCTCTAGTGACTAGACTTGCATCATCATCGTCATCATCATCATCGCTCACCATAGGCGGACGGGTCGATATCTATACCGTACTGCGTCTTGGCCACCTCCCGCATTTGTCGGTCCAGCTCGTCTTCAAAGGTATCAACTGCGCTGCCGGTGATCCACTTCCACGCGTGGCTTAACCAGAAGGCCCCGTCGATCGAAGCCATCACTGTGTAGAACACGCCCTCGTGGAAGCGCTCTTTGACACGGTCACTAAAGCTCAGGTCCTCTGAACGTGGGATGGCATCTGCCGCGGCGAGACCAATAACCTTGATGCGGTTGACCGGAGAGCCGAGCATCTGATTGTTGCCTTGCACGATGCTAGAACGGGAGAGGGGGGGGGGTTCATTGAGATATCAGCTGGGGTCCTGAATACGCCGCCAGGCGAAAAGGGGAAACTCACTGTGAGAGTTTTGGGGCCTCCTTGTCTTCCGTTTTCCCGCTTTTGTTGCCTAGGCTGATAGGTTTCAGGAGGACCGAGCTAGCGAACAGGTCTGGCGCCCCGACACCCCACTCCTTAGCTACCCTCAACAGCGGTCATCTTCACACTCCCCACTGGGACGTGAGCGCGGTGCTGTGTTAGAACCGCGCCCATTTTGCCCTCAGGCTTGATGCGCTGAGGCCCAACTTTCAACATTCTATACAGAAAGCGTCCGCGAGCTTTTTGTGACGCCCTCATTTTCCCACTCGTCGTAAAGAGACGCTTGGAGCGCTGCAGTATCCCTCTTCGGTATACGATGCCGGAAGGTCGTGCTGACGGACAAGTTTTGATGACTGTTTCGGTGTGGCAACAGGGACACTCGAGCAGGTCTACTGCTACGGAAGGCTTACCTTGACTCGGTCGTGGCAGACTGGACACGTGATAGTAAAGAAAGGGGCGGAAAAGGGGCGCACGCCACCTGCAGTGGAGCAGAGGCTGAAATGGATCTATCACCGCATCATTATCATGGTCGATATCTATCTGAACGTGAACGGATCTCACGTTCCCTTCCTCTCTATCCCCGACAGTGACGTTCGAAGGCTGTCTATACACCCTTTCAAATGGCTACGATACGTGATGTTCTGTATTTGTGGAGCCCGTGGTGATCTTTCTGCAACGCCGGATACCCCTCCAGTTGACTATGACAGCACCTCTTTGGCTGATGTTATATACTACTATAGTCCTTCAGGTAAAGTTTCTTGTTGTATGTGAGGTCATTGCTCACCATTTCTCCAGAGAAATGTATTTTCGTGGATTATGAAGGGTTAAATGATCAAATCACGACTACTAGTCAAACAGCTCGCCGCTCCAATTTCAGAGAGGAAGTCATACAACGAGATGGATTCTTCTGTGTCATCACACAACAGAGCGGAGAGCATTGTGATGCAG
The DNA here is from genome assembly GCA_003313725.1 of Russula sp. MG48. Lineage (NCBI taxonomy): Eukaryota > Fungi > Basidiomycota > Agaricomycetes > Russulales > Russulaceae > Russula > Russula sp. MG48. Next base: position 14,053 of record QLOS01003488.1, on the reverse strand, counting down.
CACACCTGATTCCCTGGAGCAAAGGCGACGAGGTAATGTTCATGATCATTCTATTGTGATCCTTTGATGATGGTCTATTCTAGTACATCGATAGGGTTGTCCGAGATCGTTCTCCCCTTTACCCTCCTTCACTCCCTTTAATTACTGGGATTGATGATGTTCGGAATGGAGTGTTGTTGGGCAAGAACGTGCATTCGATGCTTGCTAACGGAAAGGTTGCCTTCTTAAAGGTGAGAAAGTTTGGCAGTTTGTATTTAGGCACCCTTAAAGTGCAACCACTTTTAGACGCCGAATTATGGACTGGCACCCACGGACATACCGAGACTCGACCAAGGTCCTGCGCGCACGGATCGCATGACATTACAACAATTGAAGAAGCCTGTTGATGATGACCCAGCCCTATTGGCAGCCTATACAAACTTGGGACAATTGCACCCTGCTACCGCCCTTACCCATGGGGCACACGTGGATGCACAATTCCGGGGCACAGGAACCTCGCTACCTCCTGCCATCATCCTCGATTACTTATATGGTATTGCCGCTTACAATTGCTGGAGGAGCGGGCAGGGTGATGGTGATGTTCACTCTGTGATGAAGAGTTACCGCAGAGAACATTACGCAGATATACCCCCTCGCAGCCCACTAGGAAACGACTATGACGACCCTCCTTCCGAGGAAGAAGACGACCCTAACGACCCTGACTATGATCCCAATCGTGGCTCCTCTCAGGAACAAGTCGACGCTCATGGCCCCGACCCTCCCACATCACTACAACGGAGACCTTACACGTCCATAAGGAGGGGGGGCGTGATGGCGACAGCAATGGACGAGCTGAATTCGGTTTTAATGTCGCTCCAGGGAATTACACCGCAAGAGGTTGCCAACAGAAGGGAGAAGCGAATGGAGGAGGAGGAGCTGAGAGCCCAGGAAGCTAGCCCAAGCAAAGTGATGGAATGGATGAAAATTGGGACCGTCGGTAGTTCGTAAATTAGCAGCGTTTGTGATGGCCACATGTAGTTTCCGCGCATTGTATCCTTATTGCAAGTGGTTTTCCCTTCTGCGGAATCCTTGACACTGTCACGGTCAAACGATGAGGTCACAAGTAGTGTCGCCGCAAGCCGGTTCAAGTTGGGAACTTGTTGCCAGCTTGCACCATCGAGTTTTTTTTTTTTTTTGAAGTCAGCATTTATATCCCGCAACGTGTAACTAAGACAAAGACGCGGACCCCGTGTACTACGAGATTAGGAAGGGCGGTGGGGAGAATGTGGAGGGGGGATTGAAAACAGTGGTCTCGACGTGTTTTTGGATTGGGGTTTTATGTATTTTAAAGGAAGGCGTTATAAAAGGAGGGCAGGTTTTAAAACCTAGCGGGGCTCGCCCGCAGAAGAAGAGACCGGAGTCATCCTAGTTCCCACACCCTTCTCGGTCGTGCGCATGCCTGCGTCTCCTTAAGAAATTTTAGCATGGCAACACCTCCTTGTGAGGTGCCTAGCAGCTTGGGGAGGGAGTAGTCATGGTTGACGGGGTGGAGGTGCTCCCACCATGCCACTGCGTGCAGCGGGCAGGAGGAGATGACATGTTTGATGGTCTGTAGTGGCACTCCGCAGGGGCAGCTCACGGGTTGATCAGGCCAGAATATAGCTGAGTAGAAGCCGATGAAGGCATGCCCAGTGATCAGGCGGATCAATGTAGAGGTTATCACTCGGTCACCTGTTTTTGCCCCCTTCATGACCGGCGGCAATTTGCCAGACGGTGGGTGAGGGAGCGCTACATACAACTCTGAGCGGCGGTCGCTGTCTTGCCATCATTTGCCCCAGGTGTCGATCATGTTTGACACTGCTGACTGATGCTGGTAGCTGATGGACAGTGGCTCGCGGTAGTTGGCGGGGAAGGGGTTGGCTGCGGTGGTGTTTGTGAGGTGACATGCGCAGGCATAGCCTACGAGGGCGCAGTCCTGGGGGGGCCAGGATACGGAGATCCTAAGTTCCCTGTTGAAAGAGAGGAGGTTATCAGTGATCTGTTTGAAAGATGGCGGAAATGGCGGATGGGTCGGAGCTGAGGAGGAGGGTGGGCCGGGTAGCGAGAAGGGTTTGTGCTAGTAAGTTAGCTCTTACGTGCCACAGCCGCCGGGCCGCTTCCCCTAATCTTTGTCCTCGCACTGTCGCCACCACACCCCTCCTTTCTCCATGTGACATTTCCACAGTCCATGCCATCTCTGCTTCGGGTGGATGCATTCACAGTTCTATCAGGAGCTGGTTTTCTGGAGAGGGTTGTTACCGAGATGTGTGAGAAGCATTCATGTGGTTACCATGTAGCATAATCAATCGATCCTTCAGACGTTCTTTGACCTTGATTTCGGGTCTGATGTCATGGTTGGCCCAGCAACTCTCCGCTTCTGTCGAAGGAGTGTTGTTGATTCTGCAACTTGCTCATCTAAAGCATTTCAACTGACCATCTTCGTGCAAGACGAACTACTTGGCACTTCGTCTGCCGATCTCGCCACCAAGAAACCCTCTGACCCTAATGTGACCCCCTTCCTCACCTCGCTATTTTCCTCATCTTTTTCTCCTCAGGAATTGTCATCTAGTGAGGAGGGCTGGCCTGTGGATGACGTTCCTGGCCTATTGGTTTCTGTAGCTGAGGCATGAGCGGGCCTTCTTCTCTCGTCTGTACCGGCTAAAGCTCGCTTTTGGAATGACGCACGAAGTACAACGAGTAATGCTTGACCTGGGGTATTGTGTGTAGAGACAGATAAGACCTTGCTGGAGATGATGAGTGCAAGCATGAGGAGTGGGCTGGTGCGAGAAGGGAAGTACCTCGGAGCGATGACAAAGTCTGTTTGCACATTCTTCTCTGTTTCCGTGTCTCGATTGATATTTTGACTCTGTGTGCACTCAGGAAACTGCCTGGGGAGAAGCTCCAGACGTTGCTGCGGGAGTTGCGGTCGTCCTTAGATGAGCTTCCTGATCACCTAGACGATGTCCGGGCAGCACGGCAGCGCGTGGCGACCACCACCGGATTGCTTGAGGGCAGTGGGGAGGGCACCTCCGACCTGTCACCCATCATGGATGAGTTTGGAGACTGGCTTATGGGATACTCATCATCAGTCTCAAGGACCTTTGTCTATGAGAGATCTGGCATGCTGGGTCAACCCCGTTCCCCTCTGAGGTCGGCACCCTTTCTGCACCTCCCTCGTTCTCTCTTTTTTCTACGCATTCTTGTTGACTCATTTGCCTTAGATGCTCAATCCCGCTCCTCGCGTCAGCATCGTTTCGGCACTTCTCCAAACCCAGACCTTCCTTCCTTTGTCAGGTGATGACTTGGATGATTCAGTGGTGCAGCAACTACCCATCTGGAAACTTCCTGATGCGAGCATCCTATTCCGCCGATACCTCAAGGCAGGGCGCATGACCAACATATACAACTTTTACGAGGTGTTCTTGCAGGTCATCGAGAGACAGCGGAGTCACCTGGCCCGCGACAGGAGCAGAGCGATGGTCAGACGGCGGATGACGAAGAGTGGAAGATGCACATGCAGTCTCGGTTCGTGCGTGCGCTGCACACGTTGGACTTCATCGGGCTCGTCAAGCACACTGGATGGAAGGCGGACCGTGTTATACGAACGGTGTATGATATGTGTAAATGACTATCATGTGAGCGCACCCAAGGGCTCGGTCATGAGACGACCAACAAGAAGAGCTGAGGGTGAAACGAAGGTGACTATTCTACATCTCTCCGGAAACCGAATCCCGTGCACTGATGCGGCGGCACGTGTCAAGCCGGCGAGCAGGGCGAGGAAAGTCGTAACCCCTGAGGTCACTGAGCCGCTACCCATGTCCTCGGAACTGGAAGCTGCCCCCGCTCAACATTCACGAACAACCACAAAATCTACTGAGTCTATGGAGAGCGAGCCCGCCAAATCGACCAAGCTGGCGCGAAAGATGAAGTGCGGCGCAAAAGCCGTAGCTGCCGCGCTGCCCACCACAGAACCCGAGCCTGAACCCACAGTGCCAGAACCGGAGCCGGAGCCGGAGCCCACGAACAGCCTGCGCCGAGGAGCGAAACGCGACCAATCGGTCGAGGAGCTGGCAGTGCTGTTACTACCTGCCCAGCCAGCCACGACCAAGCAGCAGTGCACGACCACCAAGTCCAACAAAGCCAGCGAGGAGACCGAACGTGCCGCCGACCGCGCCGCATCTCCCACAGAGGCTCCTCGCCCCCCGTGGCCCAAGTGCGGCGCGGGGAGACCAAGCCTGCGGCGGAGACGGAGGACGAGAGGACGGGCGCGGACGCAGGTGTGGCGGGTACGCTGCGCAGTGCACGGGGCCAGCGCATGCCCGCTGCCACCGCCACCGCAGGCGCCACGTCAAATCGCGTGGTGCCTGCCACCAGCAAGGTGCGTGCGGCCGCTCCGTCCGCGAAGAAGCACGCGCGGGCAGCCAGGGAAAGGAGAACACGCCGGAACAGGCCGGCGTGAAGAGGGAGGAGGAAGGGGAGAACGAGAACGAGAGGAAGCTGTTGGCCGTCATCGTGCCTGCGGCCAAGGGAGCTCCAAACCGTGTGCAAGGGCGGCGGCGGCGGCTGGGGGGGGACCAAAGGCCCAGACTCAGAGCGAGCCGGAGAACTTAAGGATGCGCCTGCAGCCAAGGCGAGAGCGCCCAGAACGAGAGCTGCCAGTGCGAGGAAGTACAGTCATTCACCACTCTATGGAACACACGGGTCAATGGACCAAACGACTCCGACGGCCGCATTTTTGGTCAAATCACTTCGGACTTTTTTTAATATTCAATGTATAGATCCCATGTACATCTCCTTAAAAATTTATAGAGATACAATGAGTAGATGTTGCGGGAGACTCGTTTCTTTTTATTTTTGGAAAAAAATGAAATTTGTTGAACAAATACTGATAAGAAATTCTCTGATTTTTACCAACTTTTTCCGGCCACATACAAATTACATGCTATATAGTGAACTTCAGATAGTCATTTCAGAGATAGCAATGCGGGAGTGCAAGGTATTCACAAAAGAATGCGGAACGAGTCCATATCAGCGCTTTGGAGAGTCACATCACACCTGCCAGATTGGGAAGTCAGGAGCCAAAACACCAGATATCGTCTGATGACAGGGGGAGATCATGATCGGGGCCTCTCTCCCAATTAGGAAACTCACGCTGATGTGACTGGTCCATTGACCTCGTTTTGGCTGATAACGACTTTTTTCACTGATTCCTTCATCGCGTTGTTCAACATCAACCGATAACAGTTCTTAATTGGCCACTAGGTAGTTTACTCATATGACTAAAATGTTGTCTATTCAAATTGTTCCATAATCTGCTACAACAGGATCCCGAAGGTCAAAAAGATTTGAGTGGTCCATAGAGTGGTGAATGACTGTAATTAAATAAAAATAAAAATTACAGCTATTTGCAGTACCGAAGGCGCGGCCCGAATTTTTTTCGGACGCGGCAAGTTTCTCTACTGTAACTCTCGCAGGCTCTAGCAAGCTCAAAACACCTTCAATCATCATCGGACCTGGTGGATCATGTGTGGCTAGTCTTTGTGAAGGGCATGGTACAATTTTTACAAGATTCTGCTGGCATTAAACCATGGAGTGAGCCTCAAGTGGTTGTTTGGGAACCATCCGTGCTCACACACCATAACCATTGAAAATCATGTCTATTGCTTCAGTAGTTATCTGATATATGTAGGTATGATGTATATGAAGAGTACTGTACTATTTTTTTTGCTGAAAATTTGGTGTGATGAAGCAGTGCAATGGAGAGCGTCGGAGAGGAGGTCTTTTCACATCCTCTTCCGGTCTGCAACCACCCACATCCATTCCCATCATCCAGCTTCATACGATGCTTTGCAAGCAAAACCTGCACCCAATCCGCCAGCATTACTCTCGTGATCTGAAGAAACGTGTTGTCTATCAAGCCTTCACACTTGGAAAAACAACCACAGAGATTGTGATTGATCTTGACATGCCACTTCGTGTTGTACAGCATGTCCTGCAAAACTGGCATGAGATTGGTGAGGTTTGCAAGGATAGGCAACGATTAGGGTGGGCTCTTCTTCTAACACAAGAAGCTGTAACAGTGCGTGCCCAAATCTGAGTCCGGCTTCACCTGTTCTTGAACTGTCCGAACCCAGGTCATCCAAGGCTTGTTCTTCACGTAGTTTTCGTTTGTTGTAACTTGACTTTTTACCACCCATGGATATTGCAGCGTGCAAGAGAGGGTCCTAGGACTCGGATGTGACTGTGACGCCCGGGATTGAGATGCGACTGAAGAAGTATATGCGCTCTAATATGGCTTCCTCACATCAATTATACAGAAAAAACCATCCAGTACCCCTCATATACATCATACCTACACATGGTAGGTTGCAATTGAAGCAGTAGACACAATTTATTGGCACTAGGACGCCGTGCAATCACACTGTGAATCACACATCCTCAATCAGGCATTACTGGCTTACCCTGCCATTTCACACTGTAAAAGCTCAGGAAAAACAGCCCATGCCCTTCACAAAGACTAGCCACACATGATCCACCAGGTCCGATGACGATTGAAGGTGTTTTGAGCTTGCTAGAGCCTGCGAGAGTTACAGTGGAGAAACTTGCCGCGTCCGAAAAAAATTCGGGCCGCGCCTTCGGTACTGCAAATAGCTGTAAGGGTTTGCTTTTAGATACCCGGTGCTCGGATGAGCCCCTTGTATCTGTATATTATATCACGATTTATTGATGACCCATGCTATGCGTTTGTTTTTTTTCTTCTCCGGTCATGGCTTTTCTTCGTTCAGAATGTTCCTGCGCTCCCAAGCTTGCGCACCATTCTCTGATTTCGCGTTCGGGGTATAGCCCAAGTGTATATATAAGGTACCAAGATTGAACAGTGCTGACGATATGAATTATACAGGATTCTATAAGGTAGAAGATAGACTCTAAAAGGCTTGCTCAAAGTGTCAAATTCAGGAGGCCTCTAGACTTGCATCATCATCGTCATCATCGTCATCACCATCATCACCCATCATAGGCGGATGGGTCGATATCTATACCGTACTGCGTCTTGGCCACCTCCCGCATTTGTCGGTCCAGCTCGTCTTCAAGGGTATCAACTGCGCTGCCGGTGATCCACTTCCACGCGTGGCTTAACCAGAATGCCCCGTCGATCGAAGCCATCACCGTGTAGAACACCCCCTCGTGGAAGCGCTCTTTGACACGGTCACTAAAGCTCAGGTCCTCTGAACGTGGGATGGCATCTGCCGCGGCGAGACCAATAATCTTGATGCGGTTGACTGGAGAGCCGAGCATCTGATTGTTGCCTTGCACGATGCTAGAACGGGAGAGGGGGGGGGGTTCATTGAGATATCAGCTGGGGTCCTGAATATGCCGCCCGGCAAAAAAGGGAAACTCACCGCATGTTTCTGCCAACAAAGATGAGTTCCTTGGGCATTTTGTCAGTGTCAACGAGGAAATTCCGGAGCTTCCCCTTCAGCCGCATGTTAGCTTCGTATTGTGACAGTTTCGGGGCCTCCTTGCCTTCAGTTTTCCCGCTTTTGTCGCCTAGGCTGATAGGTTTCAGGAGGACCGAACTAGCGAACAGGTCTGGTGCCCCGATGCCCCACTCCTTAGCTACCCTCAACAGCGTGCCGACATCCATCGAGAGAAGAGCTTTCCATAGCTCTGCGTATTGCCTGCGGAACTCAGGGGAGAGCTTCACATATAGGCCATGATCGATAAGTACGAGCTGGAGGCGACGAGGGTGCAGTGGGTGTGGGCGGATGAATATGTTTCCTGGGTGTGGATCGCAATGGAGCCATCCCCAGCGAAAGATCTGCGCGTTGAAAAGGTCGATCATCGTTTGCATGACCCACTTCGTCCCTCCTTGTAGCCATTGGGAATCGTCGGAATTGGTCAATGCACCGGGAGACCCGAGGGATGTCATAGATTTTGAAGGCAAGTCTATGCTCGGTTCTCCCATGAGTCTGAGAATGCCCTGCCGGTCACTGAGGCGTACGCCGCGAATCCATTCTGCTGTGAGCACTCGCTTCGTCGAGTACTCGGGGTAAACTTTGGGTATATACACACACTCCGCTAGGGAAGAATCTTGCGCAACGAGCTCTGCAGTGCGAATAGAGTTCTGTGATTCATTCACAAAATCCAATTCTGGACGAAGGTGGTCACATATAAAGTCTAGTCAAAGCGTGAGCCAGCATACATTCGCAATCTGCCGCTGGGGGAGGAGGGAACGCATACCAACAATGAAATAAGTCGGCATGTCAAACACCCAGTGCTCGTATATCCACATGACGGCGCGAAATGCGGCTAGATCAGGTTCCATCTGCTTTGCTACCGCGGGCTTTTGAATCTTGACTGCAACCCAGTCTCCGGGCCCTCCGTCTTCTCCTTTTAACCGAGCACGATGTACTTGGGCGATGCTGGCACTGGCGACAGCAGTCTCCTCGAATTCAGCGAAAATACCATCTGGACCGCTTGGAGGGCGGCCGAATTCTTCCTGTAATACGCGAGCGATGTCTGCAAAGGGGACTTGAGGTGCGTCATCAAACAGCCGGGAAAACTTGGCCTGCATGGGCTTCGGCAACAGCGCAGCATTTGCACCAATTGCTTGACCTAGGTGCACATTGGTCAGTTTCAGGTAGCCATTAGGACGCGCGACACACCGAATTTCACATAAAGGCCACCATTAGAAGAGAAGAGGTTCAGGAGGCGGTCACCAACGCGTTCATGCAAAGCTGAGATGGAGTCACTCTTGCCTGGTGTGAAATTTAACTTGTAGTCTGCTGCGATGATGGCACACTGTCGGAAGGCACAATTAGCAAGATGACGTGGCTGTGTTTCTGGGAAACCACGCACAGTCCAGAATGTGCGAAGGTTCCGCACTATAGTACTCGCATTGAATTCCCGATCTATAATGTACCCTGCCCCTCCCAGGAGTGTGACATACCCCGCTCCTCGAAGGACTGCCCCTGATATAGATACCTGTCGACTTGATACGATAGTCGAAAAGGTACGATAGCGCCGAGGAATTGGTCTTCTCAGGAAGTAGTACATCTCGAGGGTGCTACGATGACTCGGATAGAAACAGACCAGGAATGTAGAACGCTGTGAGTATGCTGAAGCGCGTTAAACACGATGAGAAGTCCAGTATTGGGTTCAGAATAGTGTAGAGGTCCTGAGGAAACCCATGGCTGGAAATGATTCAATATCGAGGTCGAGGAGTCATCTTCCGGACACTCCCCACTGGCACGTGAGCGTGGTGCTGTGTTAGTCACTAGAACTTGAACCGCGCCCGTTCTGCCCTCAGGCTTGATGCGCAGAAAGCGTCCGCGAGCTTTTTGTGACGCCCTCATTTTCCCACTGGTCGTAAAGAGACGCTTGGAGCGCTGCAGTATCCCGTTTTTTTTGGTGTACAATGCCGGAAGATCGTGCGGACGGTCAAATTTTGATGTTTCGGTACTGCTACGGAAGGCCTCGGCTTACCTTTACTCGTCTCCACCACCATAGCTCGGTTGTTGCAGACTGCGGAAACTCAGGGCACGTGATAGTAAAGAAAGGGGCGGAAAAGGGGCGGACGCGCATCACCACCTGGAGCAGAGGCTAAAATGGATCCATCATCGCATCATTATCATGGTCGATATCTATCTGAACGTTCACGGATCTCAAGTTCCCTTCCTCTCTATCCACGACAGTGACATTCGGAGGCTGTCTATACACCCTTTCAAATGGCTACGATACATGATGTTCTGTATTTGTGGAGCCCGTGGTGATCTTTCTGCAACGCCGGATGGCCCTCCAGTTGACTATGATACCACCTCTTTGACCGACGTTATATACTACTATAGTCCTTCAGGTAAAGTCTCTTGTTGTATGTGAGACCATTGCTCACCACGGTCCTCATTTCTCCAGAGAATTGTATTTTCGTGGACTATGAAGGGCTAAATGATAGAATCACGACTACTAGTCGAACAGCTCGCCACTCCGATTTTAGGGAGGAAGTCATACGACGAGATGGATTCTTCTGCGTCATCACACAACAGAGCGGGGAGCATTGTGATGCAACACACCTGATTCCCTGGAGCAAAGGCGACGAGGTAATGTTCCTGATCACTCGATGTGATCCTTTGATGATGGTCTATTCTAGTACATCGATAGGGTTGTCCGAGATCGTTCACCCCTTTACCCCCCTTCACTACCTTTAATTACTGGGATTGATGATGTTCGGAATGGAGTGTTGTTGGGCAAGAACGTGCATTCGATGCTTGCTAGCGGAGAGGTTGCCTTCTTAAAGGTGAGAAAGTTTGGCAGTTCGTATTTAGGCACCCTTAAAGTGCAACCATTTTCAGACACCGAGTTATGGACTGGAACCCACGGACATACCGAGAGTCGGGCCAGTCCACCAAGGTCCCGCACCCAGGGATTACATCACACTACAGCAATTGAAGAAGCCCAGAACTGATAATCCAGTCATGTTGGCAGACTTAATAGACCGGGGAATCTTTGCCCCTTTTGTCGCCTTTGTCTATGGGGCAAACGTGGATGTCCAGTTCCAGGGCACGGGAATCCCGCTACCCCCCGCCATCATTCTCGATTATTTGTATGGTGTTGCCGCTTACAACTGCTGGAGGAGCAGGCAGGGTGGTGATGAAGTTCATGCTGTGATGAAGAGTTACTGCAAAGAACATTACGCAGATATACCCCCCCGCAGGCCACCAAGTAACGACCATGACGACGCTCATGACCCTGACCCTCCCGCATCACTACAGCATAGACCTTACATGTCCATAAGGAGGGGGGACGTAATGGCGACAGCAATGGACAAGATGAACTCACGTTTAATGTTTCTCCAGGGAATTACACCGCAGGAGGCTGCTAACAGAAGGGAGGAGCGCATGGAGGAGCTGAGGGCCCAGGAAGCTAGCCAAAGCAAAGTGATGGAATGAATGAAAACTAGGGACGTCTAAATAGCAGCGTTTGTGATGGTCGCCTATGGTTTCCGTGCATTTTATCCTTGTTTGCAAGTGGTTTTCCCTTCTGCGGAGTCCTCGACACTGTCAAACAATGAGCCTTTCTCACGCCATATCAATTCAAATGTTGCACAGCCTATCATACTACAGCAGTGCACAATTTCGTGAAACCACAGATTTTTTGTAGCTGTGTGGCACGGGAATATGTGATTTTCTACACAGTGATGCGCCCATCCGGGTCTGTAATCATTCGTAAACCTTTGTACAACTAGAACACGATGGCACTGAAGATGATGGTGCTGGTCACCTGCTAGAAGGATATGCCCCCTTTGACGGGAGAGACTTGCCAGGAGGCTATGTATCACGCTTCAACCTTTACAGACTTGAAGCTGCGTGGAAAAAGTGCCTCAACAGGATGATACAAGTGCGTGTCACGGGACGTGCGGCATTGACATCTCAGAGGGCCCTGACTCCGCCGACGCACCGGTGTGCATGTTGAAGACATGGGTGTCAGTGCGGGTGAGTCATCGTGAGTGAGTGTCAGTGCAACTGGCAATGGTTGGCAATGGTTGCAGTGAGTTCCGGTTGCTGCCTCCGAGTCGAGCTACTGTACTACAGTACTAGTAATTGCGTTCCTCAACTCCAAGACGCGTTTGGTGGCCTTGGCCTTAAGGGTCCCATGTGGTCTCTGGGGGTTCGTGTCTGTGTCGCAATACTTCTCCTTTCTACATGATTTCGCTTCGACTCTCCCGGGCCAGCGTTCGTAGAATACTTGCAAGAGCACAAATTCATGTCATTCAATCATCTACACGTCGACAGAATGAAAACATAGATCTCAGCTCCGTGGAGCGCGTCTCGGATGAGGTCAACGTTTGCATCGTCGGAAGAGGTCCTGCAGGTCTCAGTGCCGCAATTCAGCTCAAGCAGCTTGAGCAGGAAAGTGGAAAAGAGGTGCGTGTTGTCGTCATTGAAAAAGGGAGCGAAATCGGTAATCGCATACTGCTGCGACTGTGTTCAACTCCATAGCCTAGGTTCGCACATCCTCTCTGGCGCCATTATTGAACGAGTTCATTGGAGGGATAGAGATGATCTTCCTCTTACACACTGGCAGCAGGCAAGCTCGTCATGTGTAAATCTGCATTTGTAACGCGCTACATGTATGTAAGTACAAAGACGCGCGCGAAGGGGGTAACCCTCCGATTGGGCCAGAGTATGCAGATGTAATATGTGGTGAAAAATGGGGAATACGTATTGTGATTTGACGGATGCTATGATAGACACAAGAGAGACGCACGTTACTGCAGCCCGGAGGCGACAGCACGCGACGTCATCGGACTCACCGCACCAAACTCCAACCTAAGCAGCAGGCAAGCTCGTCATCACTGCGCTTCTTTCCATCGCGCTATTCCTTCTCCATTCCACGCCCACCTCAAATGGGCAACAAGGGCAACTATATCATCTCTCTCTCGCAGTTCACAGCATGGCTTGGCGGAATTGTTGAAGAGCTTGGTGTGGAACTTTAAATGATGATGTAGACATTGATCGGAAAGGAAGACCTTCGAACCCGGCATGGAGTTCCGTGCGAAAGTCACGCTTTTGGCGGAGGACGCAAGGCTCTCTCACCAAGACTGTGGTCCGCTGTTTCAACCTCCAGAAGAATCCGGACCCGCGGACCTATGGGTTTGGTGTCAAGGAGGTTTGGCGCGTAGAGCCGAGTCAGTATCGCCCCGGCGAGGTTATTCACACGTTGGGTTCAATCCCCCCTCCCCACCCAACGCCCTCCACCGCGCTAACCAGACTCGCCAACCTCATCCCTCACCAGGCCAGACAACCCGCCAGCTACCGCCACGGACCATGGTCCCGCCTCCCTTCCAACGACAACCACCTACAGATCTGCCCGGACACCCCGCGCGGCGAAGACAGAAAACAGAAAACGCTTAGCCGAGGGGATAGTCCACGCAGCAAACGACTACCGACTCGACACCCTCCTCATCTTTTGCCAGGGCTCCTTCCCCAGCGCCACCCCAGTGAGCGTCGCCGCGTGCGTCGCCTGGCACAGGGGGCGGGAAATTGGCCACCTAACCAAGGTAATAGGCCAAGGCACGGACACCACTGACGCAACAGTCGAGCAATCTCCCTCTCCACCACCCTAGCGGCCACCACAGTAACACGACAGTTGCAAATCAACACCATCAAAATCCTCACCACCGACGCACACCTCCCAAAGTTGTGCGCGAACCGCAACCACAGAGATCATTCCTCGCGTCTATCCAACCTCTCCCTCGCCCTCGCTGACCTCTTTAACAGGCCCTCTCCCCCCCACATCACCATCAGCTGGGCGCCCATCACCAAGGGCCTCCGCCCAATCCCACGACTCAAATCCATCGCGGCCGCGTGCGCCCGTCAATCGCTCGACCTCCCTCCACCCCCAACGAAAGCCTTCCTTCGCGCAGCAATGCGAAAGGAAGCTTTGTCGCAATGGCAAACCAGTTGGCGGGAAGCACCCAAACTCCAACCAATATACCTCGCCCTCGCCCCTCCCCCGGATGGTAAGCCAGCTCCATTCGTGCAAGGTCTGACTAACTTCCCCCGGCCCATTTTCACAACGGGCATCCGACTCCTTACGGGCCACGCCTTCACTGGCGAATACAACGCCTGCCACCGACCACAATCCAACGACCCCTACCACTGCCAATGCGGCGAAGCCCTGCAAACGGCACACCACATCATCACCACCTGCCCCTTGTACACAGCGACGAGGCGGCACACCCTCCACCCCCTATCCAACTCACCATCCCTATCCACCATCTTCGGCACCGAGGAAGGAGGAGCCGCGCTGGGCGCATTCCTTGCCGAGACACAAGCGTGCCTACTGTACGCGCGGTGGGACACGCGAGTGAGTTCGGAGGGAGAAAGAGGGAGAAGAAGGAGGCGATATGGCGAGGGCGAAGGCTGGATGCGTTCTCAATGGTTTGAGGCACGCACGAGAGAATCACGCTGAGAGGAAGAGGAGGATGTGGGCTCGCAACAGCTCTAAAACGCTGGAAGCTTCCTTGCCCTTCAAT